>MCJB01051417.1:0-43169 GCA_002018475.1 Nicotiana obtusifolia | reverse complement strand
ATGAAAGAATTGGGTGAACTAAATCACTTCCTTGATCTTGAAGTTGAAAAGAGAAATGATGGATTATTTCTTGGACAACAAAAATATTCAAGGGATCTACTCCAAAAGTACGGGATGATGAGTTGTAAGTCGTCTTCTACACCAATGGAGCCTAATCTGAAGTTATGTTCCGTAGACGGCAAAGACTTGGAAGATGGAAAATTGTACCGCCAACTTGTCGGAAGTCTAATATACCTAACATTGACCAGGCCGGATATTATCTTTGCAGTTGGAGTACTTAGCAGGTTCATGCAAAAGCCGAAGAAGCCGCACTTAGAAGCAATCAAAAGAATATTGAGGTACGTGAAAGGAACTATTGACTATGGGCTTTTGTACAAGAAAGGAGTTCCTTGCAGACTAGTTGGATATTGTGATGCGGATTATGCTGGTTGCCATGATACTCGAAGATCAACCATAGGATATGTCTTCAGTCTTGGGACAGCTGCAATATCGTGGTGTAGCAAAACAACCTACAGTTTCACTTTCAACGACTGAAGCGGAATATCGAGCTAGAGCAATGGCAGCACAAGAGAGCACATGGCTAATGCAACTCATGAGAGACTTGCATCAACCACAAGAGGACACTGTGGGATTATATTGTGACAACTTGTCAGCTATACGGTTGGCAGAGAATCCAGTGTTTCACGCAAGGACGAAGCACATGGAAGTACATTATCACTTCCTAAGGGAAAAAGTTCTCCGAGGTGAAATTGAAATGAAGGCAATCCGGACAGATGACCAAGTTGCTGATATCTTCACAAAGAGTCTAGATAACAAGAGATTTACGATATTTCGTGAAGCACTCGGAATGGTTGCTAGAACAAATAAAGTTGGTACTGAGGGGAAGTGTTAAATTATTTAAGCATTACCAACTTTATTTGAAGATTTTTTGGGAGAGAATTCTAGAGTAAGAAGTCTTCTAGATAATGTAAAGATAAAAAAATCTAGGAGAAAAATCTAGAGAAGATTTATCTAGATAAATTCTAGAACTAGGTAGTTGGAAGAAAATTCTAGGTTAGGGACTAATTTATAAATATAGAGGGACTTGTATAATAAATTTTATTTGCTAGTTAGTCCCTAGGAAACTAGTATAAATAGGAAGCAATTCATTTACCAAACTATCCAAGCAAAAACAAAGAAAACAAAGTGAGAAAAATAGGAGAGTGCGAGCAAAAATAAGAGTGTAGCAACAAATAAGTTGCTAAGTGTGAGTAAGGAAAAAATTGTGAGAAAAATATTTGTAAGATCAAGTGGTTCTTGAGTTTTTCAATAATAAAACTCTCAAGTTGTGAGCAACCGATTGTGTTCAACAATATAGAGCAAGGATTCTTGATGGCCCAAAATATCAGAAAGTAGCACGTCCAAATGAAATGAACCCAATGGATGATCGGCGGGAAAAACACCCCATTCCATTCAAACAATGGCATTGAATACTAACTTATCATTAGTATTATCAGTTGGTTGAAGCGTTTAGTAGACTTATCTGAAGAAATGGAAAACCAGACGATGAGTCGAGAGAGATTATTATTTTTACCATCATCTTCAGAATAAATATTGCATTCTTTTAGATAGACGTAAAACACTAAATAAGAGACGTGCTTTTTGAAGCGGTTACGCTGAGAGTGTTGGGTTTTTGTTGTTGCTTTGACATAGCAACGTTACGAAAGTAATTTTAACAGACGTAACAGTTTTTTTCACTATTTTTCTTAGTTTGTAAAGACAAAGCTGTAAGAAAATAGATTAATGAAAACTCTGTCACAGGAGATGTGTCACGTCATACTTCTCTGCCCCTACTTTATATAATTATATAGATATAAATTGGCTCTGAAATAGATTAATCATAAATTTATCCTGATAGTTCTCTGCACGTCTCACTTCCAGTAAAACACCAGGGAAGAATTAAAGATCATATGGTATCAATTTATAATGAATAGGACAACCAATTACAACTCATTCTAACAATTAATACCACATGATTCTCGGTTTTGATTTATTATTAAAAATAAGAAATTGAAGATCATAATGGTACCCCATCTCCCGTAGACTAATAGAGGAAAAAACAAACACTTGATACATATATATATATATATATATAAGCAGATGAAACTTAATGTTCGCATAATTACCTAAAAGACAAAAGTAACCAGAAATTAACTAAAGTAATTAGCCATGGAAAGAAAGATTGATATAGTTTCCGTGGAGCTCATTAAACCTCTTTCTCCTACTCCCAATCACCTTAGACGCTTCCAATTTTCTCTTCTGGACCAAATGGCTGTAGCCATGTCTGTTCCCTTAGCTCTATTCTATCCTCCTCCCTTAGATGGCGGCGAATCAACCAATTCATCGAGATTACTCCTTTTGAAGAAATCTTTGTCTGAAATTCTTGTTCGGTTTTACCATTTTGCTGGCCGAATTAAGGATAACTCGGTTGAATGCAACGACGATGGAGTACCCTTTTACGAGGCTTTTGCTCATAGCTATCGGTTGGAAGATGTTCTTAGAAAGCCTGCAGATGTGCTGTTGAAGAGGCCGGATCATTACTGCCTGATTCAGCAGCCTTATATCCCCTGCTTATTCTAGTCACCTTTTTTGAGTGCGGAGGTATGGCTATTGGTATATGTGCTTCTCACAAAATTGCTGATTGTGCCACATTGTGCACTCTCATCAAAGCCTGGTCAGTTACTGCTCGAGATTGCCCCGACGACTGTGTGGTCCAGGAATTTGTTGCAGCTGCACAATTCTTGCCACCACCTATTCCCCATGTTCAATCCAAGCCTATCAACTTTGACGTACCCAAAGTTTTTTTTGATAAGCAACTTGTCGCTAAATTTATTGCCTTTGATGCTTCTACTATATCATCGCTCAAGGCTAAGGCTGTCAGTGACTCTGTACAAGTGCCTACTCGCGTTGAAGTCTATCTGCTGTGATATGGAAATGTGCCATGGTTGCTTCAGGGTCCGAGAGAAGATCATCTAAATTGGGGCACAACGTAAATATACGAAAGCGCCTTGTCCCTCCATTGTCAAACCATTGTGTAGGAAACGTTGTTGCACCTGCCACAGCATGTAAAGGCGAGAATGATGGCTCTGACTTGCCCACTTTGGTCACTTGTATATGAAAAGGATTATCAGAAATGAGTTCAAAATATATATATTATAGACAGAGTCGAGATGAGGCAATATTGGTTATTCCCTATGACGCCGCAGAGTTGTTTGCAGCACGTTTCCGAGGCGAGATAGATATACATATTAGTAGTTTGTGTAGCTACCAATTTTACGATGTTGATTTTGGCTGGGGAAACCTTCTTGGGTAAGTCTAATTCGAGATTTTGGCATAGGTACTT
The DNA here is from genome assembly GCA_002018475.1 of Nicotiana obtusifolia. NCBI lineage: Eukaryota > Viridiplantae > Streptophyta > Magnoliopsida > Solanales > Solanaceae > Nicotiana > Nicotiana obtusifolia. The sequence continues at coordinate 39,787 of MCJB01051417.1, read as the reverse complement.
TTATATTGATGGATTCAAGAGATAGTGGTGGAGTAGACTCATGGATATACTTGAAAGACAAAGACAATATGTTAGTTTTTGAGCATGAGCAAGAGCTGCAGCTGCGAGCATTTGGATCTGCCAAATAATTGAAGAGCTTGCTGCATCAACTCAAATTGTTATTGCTTTAGTTCCTTTGTAGTTTCTTTTTATGGGTGGCATTCGTATTTGTGTTTCCGGTTTTATTTTGTGCATGTCTTTTGGATACACTAGTCTATAGTAGGCGCATTGCGCATGTATCCAGATCGATGAATATAAGAGCTTAGAAAATTACATGAAAAATAATAGTAAACAATATGTTTTTATTAAATAAAAATTAAAAAAAACGTAAGTTCTTAAAAATAATGAATGTTGATCCTATCGTTTAGCAATCAATAAATAAATCATGCTCGCAAAAATAATCGGTTGCAATAATTATTTTGATGTATGCGTTTTACATTTATTTCAGAAGTTTGGAGAAAGTGGTAAATATTGATTTGTACTCATGTAACAACATATTACTTGTCTTTAATTTTTACAGTATTTTTTGATAAAACAACTTTGAAAGTAAGCTTGATATGGTAAGTCTACATAGTTCTACGAAGATGAACAATGTCGTCAATGTGAGTATAACCAATATTGATAAAATCTATAGAACAAAATAACGTGAACTTTTTTTCATAATTGGCTTCATAACACTAACTTTTCTTATGGTTTGCGATTACGCTTCCTTCCCAGCTTGTTTTATTAATTTATAACAATTGTTTTAAACTATTTATCACTAATGCAAAAAGAATTACAGTATGACCAATTGCACAATTTATTACTACCTTTTCAAACAATTCAAAATAAATGCAATATTTTTGTTTGTTTGATATTGTTACCATAAATATTTCAATATTGTCTTAACATAAATTTAGTTATGTTTCATTCAAAATACTTTCGAATTTTAATTAAGTAATATTTCAATTCCCTTAGTATAAATAGAATTAAGGTTCATTTTTTAAAGAGAAACAAATAAAGAAACGTGAAAAACTCCTAAATATTAGGATTGGGGAAAAGTATACCATGAAATAAATTATGGTTACATTAGATTGATCAAATAAGGAATGAATCTATATAAAATAAAATTTTAATTGATTTTATGTCTTAAATATTATAGGATTTTTTACCTAGTTCAAGTAAGAAAATATTGTACAGCCTAAATTTTAGTTGATTCAAAATACTAAATATTAGGAACATGCTTTAAATTACAATTTTGTTCGATGTGAAATCTTTATTTGAAGGGTGAAAAGGACGAACGATATTTCGGCAGGTGCCTTGGTACTTTTAATATAGTACTAGTCCCTCTGTGCGTACTTTGCACAAATATTTTTTGCAATATCTTTTTACAAACATTAAAAACACGTTAAAACAAAATTATGCATAGATTTTGCTCATTACTTTCTTTTGTTCCTTGTTTATTCAATACATATATATAAGCTATACGCATAGTGTTCGATTCCTCTTTTCTTTTCAAGATAATTTGTGTGGATGCAGTATGTTGATCATGTTTTAGCAATTAGCGTACTTGTACTGCTCTTTTTTATCTTCTATTAGGTAGTTATGATTTTCTTTTTCATAAAGAATTAATAATATAAATCATAGTCCCTTCGGAGAAATCCGGTAAAATTAACATAAATCATAACTCATAAATTTCGCTCTAGTTATTGGCACCTTCTAGTACTTTTATTATTGCAGAAGACTCTCCTATAGTGGGATTTCTCCAATGAAATAGACTAATAATAATAAGTATGATAAATCTCTGCTCAAACTTACAAAGTCAAAGAATGTTATAATACTTTTTCTATCAAAAATAAGATATCAGATTGACCTTTCGATAAAGATTAAAAATTTAATATTCCCAAACATTTAGGCCAAGATTCCGAAAAGTGTTACTATTGTATTACAGAGATCCAAAAAGAGTTTTTGCATTTTGAAGTACATTTAATCTTGTTTACAACATTTAAACTAACATGAACCTAATGAAAATTTGAAGTCAAAACCAAACTTTCATCAACATACGAAGACGTTAATAGTGCTAAACCTCAAAGAGCAAAAGCTAAATCATATTTACTCGACGGGCAGTAATTCTCTGGCTGCAATCATTATAGTATGTTTAAGTACTTGTTTCCGTAGGAAAAGTGTGTATCCCGAGGAAACTCATGCGATACATAAATTACATAATCCGTTTATATAGAGTGTTAATAATATAAAAGGTGGCTCAAAGTATTCTTTTTCATATAAAATTAATATAATTGTATAGGGTAAAATATGATATGCTACGTGACCGCCCAAAAGAGTGACACGTGGAACTTAAGACGGGGAATAGCGAAAACCGAAGGCAACGGTCCCGTCTGTCACCGGAAAGAATAACGCTCATAAGGATACAATAAATACTCTTCACCCAGTAGCATTTAATGAAGAATATTCCATGTACGTTGCCCGTTATAAGAAATTTGGTATTTATGCTCACCATTACATCTTCATCAATGGCCCTCATAATTGACATTAAAGAATAGCACGATTCCAGGACCTTCTTTCCTAGACGTAGCTATAAATAGTGAGCTATGTTATTATTGTAAGGGGATGAATTTTCTGCAAACTAATACTACAATCTACTCAAAGCTCTAACCAATTTTATCTTCTTATTTCTATTCTTATTACTATTGCGGTCAAGGACTTCACTACCAGAATCTTTATTTCTGTCATTTCGTCTTCCTACCAAGGCTAAGTATTATTTTTTTTTTTTAATTATCATGTTATTTCAGGATCAAATTAATTCACTTGTCTAGAAATTACGTATAAATTCAACTGTATCGTTTTACGGGTAAACAATTTGGCGCCCACCGTGGGGCCAAAACAACCGTGCAATTAGTTGATCCTTGCCTTTTTTTACTAACGTGTTTTGATTATTTTGTCTTAGAAGAAATCATAAGAAATGGCAGATAATGGTGTTAACAACACGCATAATCCCAAGGTTCGAGGGGATCAACCTCATTTCGAGGACTCATTAGTGACACTCACGATGAGGGGAATGACGCCACGCCGGTGCATGACAGGCAATATCCTCGACATATTTAGGAGACAACTCCCGATGATGTTGAGGAGGAACATGTCGTTGACGCAGTAAGGGTCCTACAAGAACGACAGGCGATCATTCTAGGCCACCTCACGCGACAAGATAAGGTTATGATGGAGTTGAAGCAGGCGTTGTTGAGAACTTCGAATAATGTGAATAGACGAGATCTGGTTCCTCCCGGCGCTCTCGCAAATCAAACAACGTAGAGGGTCGACAAAAACACCCCGAGGGGCGAAGTTGGCTCTGATGGGGCTGGGGTGAGCGGATCCGGCCCAATAACGAAAACGATCCCTTCAAGAATGAACTCTTACGGTTTATGAGGGAAGTGAACACCTGCATGGACCAATCCCGGGTGCACCACCGGTGATGAAAGGTCCAGACTCAAAGAAGTATACCCAATTGTCATACAAGTCAAGTGCGGCACAAAAATTAATCCCGAAGCGGTTTACAATGTCTGATGTGCCAAAGTATGACGGAACTTCAGACACTCAGGAGCATATTACCACCTATACAACGACGGTGAAAGGAAATGATTTAGCTTCTCACAAAATTGAATTTGTTTTGCTGAAGAAATTTGGAGAGACTCTTACGAGGGGAGCCTTGACGTGGTATTCACTATTGCCCGAGCATTCCATAGACTTCTTTGAGATGCTCGCAGACTCTTTCATCAAGGCTCATGTCGGGGCCAGAAAAGTATAGGCCCAAAAGGCCGACATATTCAGGATTGCGCAAGGAGAGTATGGGTTGCTATGAGAGTTCGTTACGTGATTCCAAAAGGAAAGAATGTTTCTCCCGGCTATCCCGGATAAATGGACGGCTGAAGCATTCACAAAGGGACTGAATCCGAGAACTTCAGATGCTTCCCGAAAATTGAAGGAAAGCCTGCTTGAGTTTCAAACAACGACTTGGGCTGATGTCCACAATCGGTACGAATCAAATATAAGGATCGAAGATGATCAGGTTGGCTTTTCATCGTCGACAAAAGGACGAGAAAATAATAGAGAAAAATAAAAAGATGATTTCGACACGGACAGACGGTCTTCAAGGGGCTGATTTTTCCCTACGAACAGGCCGAAGGCCGCGGTAGAGGCTTCTGGTCGGCGGATAGGTTCGCTACCGATAGAAGGACTGATCGCGGTCGGAACAATAGATCATTGCAGGATAAAGAGGCACCAGGGGCGCGGGATCCTTCCTACCCCAAGCTGTCATAATACAATTTCAACGTCAGTGTGGTGGAGTTGGTGTCAGCTATGAGAAACATCCAAGAAGCACGGTTCCTGAAACCAATGAGATCTGATTCCAGCCAGAGGGAATCCCAACTTGTGGTGTGAATAACACGGGACGAATAGCCACCGGACCAGGGACTACCGACACCTCCGGAAAGAAGTGGCAACACTATTGAAGAATGGTCATCTCGGAGAATTCTTGAGTGACCAAGCTAAGAACTATTATGGTCGTAACCTGGACAACACCAAACCCTCGAAAACAGGAGAAGATCCCCTGCGCCAAATGATCAACATGATCTTCTGGGGGAACGAGATCAACGGGGTCACCTTTTCGGCAGCAAAAAAGACAAAAGTATTAATAACCCATAGAAAAAGGTTCGTGGACGTCGTCGAAAATGATATCACTTTCACGGAGGAGGACGCAGACGGATTATTGTTGCCGCACAACGACGCACTATAATTTCTTTAAATGTGCTAGATTTTTAAACGCGCTTTAGTGGATCCAGGATGTTCGGCCAATATCATACAATGGAGAATATTGGAGCAAGTTATACTCATCGGAAGCATCATTCCGGCACAAAACTCCTCGCCAGATTCAACATCGCGAGCGTGACAACCCAATGAGAGATTTTGTTACCCACAAACGCTGAAATAGTAATGAAAATAACTCTTTTCGAAGTGGTAGATGGTGATATGGGATATAACATTATTTTGGGAATTCGTGGTTGCACGAAATGAAAGTTGTACCATCAACATATCATCAATTGCTAAATTTTCAACGCTCGAAGGAGTTAAGAAGATAAGGGGTGACCAACCGGCAGCAAGGGAGATGAATGCAGTTTCGATCTCCAGTAGCAAAGGAAAGGAACACGCGGCATAGCAATTACAGGAACCGGGGCCCGCTCCCAAACTAGATGAAGTCAGCCCGGGGAAAGAAACGTCAGAATTTTATCAAGTGCCGAGATATTTCCAGGTTTCAGAAGAGATGGATACAACGAAATCCATAGCGGAAGAGATTGAGCAAGTTGCATTCTTCGAAGAATTCTTAGAAAGAAAATTTCAGTTGGGGACAGGACTGCATTCCGAGCTCAGGTTTGGCTTTATTAAATTTCTTAAATATAATGCCGATTGTTTTGCATGGTCGCATGCAGATTGATAGGTATCCCGACGGAGGTAGCCATACACAAGTTAAGTTTGGATCTCAACGTACCTCCGGTAAGACAAAAGAAACGCCCTATTGCCGAAGCCAGGAATAAATTCGTTAAGGAAGAGGTAACTCGCTTACTTAATATCTGTTCGATCCGAGAGGTAAAGTATCCAGACTGGCTAGCTAATGTAGTAGTAGTTCCTAGGAAGAACAATAAATTTTGCATGTGTGTAGATTATAAAGATTTGAATAAGGCATGCCCGAAAGACTCGTTCCCACTGCCAAACATCGATCAAATGATTGATGCTATGGTCGGGCACGAGTTAATGAGTTTCCTTGATGCTTATTCTGGGTACAATCAAATTAAGATAAACCTGGAGGATCAGGAAAAGACTTCGTTTATAATGAATTCTGGTACATATTAATATAATGTGATGCCCTTCGGGTTGAAAAACGTCGGAACCACTTATCAACGGCTCGTGAATAAGATGTTTGAAAAACAAATAGAAAAAACTATGGAAAGTTTATATAGACGATATACTCGTTAAGTCTTTAAATGCAAGTGATCACCTTAAACATCTGCAAGAAACATTTAACATCCTAAGGAAGCATAATATGGAACTTAACCCCGAGAAATGCGCGTTCGGGTTTAGCTCTGGTAAGTTTCTAGGATTTCTGGTATCGAAAAGGGGAATTGAGGTAAACCCCGATAAGATCAAGGTCATAGAAGACATCCTGGACCAACTGTCGAGCGTGAAGGAAGTTCAAAGGCTCACAGGGAGATTGGCAACTTTGAACAGGTTCATTTCCCGGTCATCAAAATGTCACCGTTTCTTCACACTACTCAAAAAGAAAAATAATTTCAAATGGACCCCGGAGTGCCAGCAGGCTTTGAGAGATTTGAAAAAGTACTTGTCAGGCCCTCCGTTGCTTTCAAAACCAAAAGAAGGTGAAACGTTGTTAGTCTATCTCACGGTCTCGGAAGTCACAGTAAGTGCAGTTTTAGTTCGTGAGGATGAAGGTACGCAATCTCTCATTTATTACGTTAGTAAAATTTTAACCGGAGCAGAAACTCGCTACCCCCATTTGGAGAAACTGGCCTTAGCTCTCGTAGTCGCCGCTCGGAAGCTGAGGCCTTACTTCTAATGTCACCTGATAGTCGTGGTGACCACTTTCCCTTTGCGAAAAATCCTTCGCAAACCCAAGCTCTCGGGTAGATTGGCCAAATAGGCCGTCAAAATGAGTGAGTTCGACATAGTATATAAAGTAGGACTGCAATTAAGTCACAAGTCTTGGCTGACTTCGTGGTTGATTTGAGTCCGGGATTGCTACCTCTGGGAACCAAGGAGGCAGTAATAGTGTCGGAATTGACATCGAGGGTTTGGACCTTATTTACGGATGGAGCTTCCAACATAAAAGGGTCCAGGCTTAGTATAGTATTAATCACGCCTTCGGGGGCAACCCTAAGGCAAGCCATTAGAACGGTCCCTTTTAACGAACAATGAAGTAGAGTATGAGGCTTTGATTGCAGGGCTCGATTTGGCCCAGGAACTTGATTCTGAGGTCATCAAAACCAAATGTGACTCACAGCTGGTGGTAAATCAGGTCTACGGGATCTTCGAAACCAAAGAGGAGCACATGCAACAACTTGTGGTAAAGGTCCAGGCTTTGTTGGCGCGATCTCGGGAGTGATCGATAACTCATATCCCGCGGGAAGATAACGTAAAAGCGGACGCATTTGCTAACCTTTGATCATCGACAAAAATAAAGGGATCAGAGTTCGGGATGGTAGTACAACTGATGAACTCGATCCTGGATATAGATAGCTATATGAGGTAAATGCAACTAATTTGGTCTTGGACTGGAGGAATGAAATCATCGATTATCTCAAGCACGGAAAGTTTTCCGAAGACTCCAAAGCGTCCCGGGCGTTGCACGCCAAAGCAGCGTGATATAGCTTCAAGAGAGGCCAACTGTGTAGAAAATCTTTCCAAGGCCTGCTGCCCCGATGCTTGGGGGCATCCGAAGCTAACTATGTTATGCGAGACGAAGGAATATGCGGCAATCATTTGGGCGCAGATTCCTTAGAACTAAAATTGGTAAAGGCAAGATATTATTGGCCCCGCATGGAACAAGAAGCCAAAGACTTCGCACAAAAGTTTTATAAGTGCCAACGCTACGCACCACTAGTACATCAACCGACAGAACCATTGCATTCGGCTCTGTCCCCGTGGCCGTTCATGAAATAGGGGATGGACATCGTCGGGCCATTACTGTCGGCCCCCGGAAAAGTAAGATTTTTTTTTATTTTGACTGACTATTTTTCTAAGTGGGTGGAAGCAGGTCCTTATAAAAAAATCGGCGAGCGCGAAGTGGTGGATTTCTTGTGGGAAAATATAATTTGCAGGTTCGGAATACCAAAAGAGATGGCATGCGATAATGGGCCACAATTTATTAGTGCAAAAATCACAAAGTTCCTCGAAGATTTAATAATAAAGAGGATCAGATCTTCACCCTACCATCTGAGCGCAAATGGTCAAGCGGAGTCAATGAACAAAGTGATTATACAAAACCTCAAGAAAAGTTTGGAAGCAGCTAAAGGTAATTGGCCTGAGGAATTACCCAGAGTTTTATGGGAGTACCGAACAACGGCCAAATCAAGCACGGAGAAATTCCCTTTTTCCTTGTGTACGGGGCAGAAGCTTTAATCCCGGTGGAAGTAAGGGAACCCACCTTGAGATATTTCCAAGCAGATGAAGAATCAAACAATGAAGCAATGTTAGTCAACTTGGAGCTACTCTATGAGCTCAGGGACTTGGCGCATGCAAGAATGGCAGCCCAAAAAGCAGAGAATAGAGCAGTATTATAATCGAAGAGCCAACCTCCGTTATTTTAAAGTAGGAGACTTGGTCCAAAGGAAAGTAACTCAAAGCACCCGGGAGCTCAACACAGGGAAACTAGTCCAACATGGGAAGGCCCCTTCCGGATTTCAGCTGTCACCGGGAAAGGTTCATACGAATTAGAAAACCAAGATGGAGAAAAGTTGCCCAGCAACTGGAACGTGGCGCACCTCGAAAGATATTATTGCCGATGAACATCACCTGAACTGAAAGTATGTGCTGCACTCTTTTTCCCTTCGTCCAGTTTTTATCCCAATTGGATTTTTCTGGCAAGGTTTTTAACGAGGCAGCAACAAAAAGCATACTACGAAGAAAGCTCCAACAGCAGCAATAAGACCTTTAATAGCAAGGGGCACAAGCAAAGATCCAAGCTGGGACGGTTAGATAATCTTTTGCTCTATAGCAAAATTCCCACAGGGAAGTTAAGTTTTCTATCGAGCAAAGGTTATCCAACCGTTCACAAGTATAAACCACTAGAGGGTTGTTAGATAGTCCTTCGCTCGATAGCATGAATTCCTAAGGGGAAGTAAAGTATGTTACCGAGTTAAGGATTATCTAGCAAATCATTAGTGAAATCCTCGAAGGTACAAAGCTTCCAGTGTTCCAATTCGCATTCTTCGCATTTGAACACTGGGGGGAACGATATGAGGATACGGAAATAATGACTACCACGTCGACCAGGAAGCGAAAGCCGAAAACATAGTTGTATCATCGGGACCGGGACTGCGCGACTAGCCCCCTAGAAACAAGTTGTACAAGTTAGCCACAAGTAATGGCAATTTACTACATATAGTATCAGAGCCAGCCCATCCTTTCGGAGGGACGAACAGTTTACTACATATGTCTGAGTCATTTCCATCTTCGTCTTCCTTAGCTAAAATGAATATGTCACCTACCCTGTACAAAACCCTGTCCAAAAAATATGATTGCCTTTACGAAGTAGATATATTACCAGACGAACAAAAAGTGTCTTCCACTGAACTACCCCTCATAAATCCTTACTCAGCCTTCGCCAAAAAATCATTTGCCCCATGGACCCAAATACGTTCCCTTGTCCAACATAGACCAAAAGGAGTCAAAGAATATGTTGCTGCGTCAAAACTTAACCAGCATCCTATCCTCGCCCTCATATTCTTTTGCAGCTTCCCGGACTCTTTCCCAGTGAAGATGGGTACTGGTATAATTCCAGCTTGCCCATTCTTTTGGCCATATCTCCTTTGGGATGCACCTATTTTGCTGGAAAATGATTCTTTGTACCTCGCTATACTCGTCCTCCATGGATAAAATGGACACGGGAAATTTCCACCAGAATGATGCCTCTGCTTGCGCCTGGACTTTTCGATTAATAATCTTTACTGGCCTATGAAACATGAATAATTTTGCTGCATAGGAATCGCTGAAACATTTAATCCAATATCTTCTAGGTTTGAACCATAGTAAAAATATTCTAAGGGCTGGTGCAATGGCATCAAAATCCTTGAAAACGTTGCACTTGAATTCCATGAAAATATAATACTGATGGCATAGGTACTAGAAAAACCATAGTAATTCTTGTGGAAAATCCTTGGCTTGAGCTATGAATATATGGCAGAACGGATATTCTGGATTGACGCCAAAAGGCTTGAGAATGGATCCTCCATATTGCCGAAAAATTTGGAGCTCATAATAGGTTCTTCTTTCCATAATAATCGACGGATCAAAGGGATCCATGAGATTGAACAACTCCGGGGGATGATCTGTTGGCTTTAATGAACTAGTTCCCGGTGTGTTTGAAAACATAAAGATGTGGCTGTTTGGCTTTGGTTTTGCTGGGGAAAATCTTTTTGAGAATTCTTCCGGTCGGGATAGAAAATCTGCGAGGATATTATCCTTTCCTTTCAGGTGCTTGACTTGAAACTTGTATGGAGAGAACCATTGAGCCCTTCTGAGAATCTGAGGATTGGGGATAATTTTTGAATTTATCCGGATCATTTTTGGGAAAGCCTTCATATCCATTTCCACTAGAAATTCTGTATGGATAAGGAAGAAATTGAATTTCTTGATTCCATTCTTTACTGCGAGAATTTCCTTGAAGGTGGAATGATAATGTTGCTCGGCATCTTTAAACTTTCCACTGGCGTATCCCCATATTTTCCGCTGGCCATCTTTTTCTTCAAATAGAACAGCACTCCAATATTCATGGCTGGCATCAGTTTGCAGTATCTTCTTCCCATCTGAAGGGATGTAGAGAGACTTGACATTTTTACATATCTCCTTTATTTTTCTGACTGCTTCATCCTGTTTCTCTCCCCATGATGTTGCATTTTTCTTGAGCATTTCTGTGAGTGGTGAAATGTATGTAGAGATATTTGGGATGAAATCTCTAACATAATTGATGACACCCAAGAACTGTTGGATCTGTTTTGTTGTGAGGTTGGTATCTGGAAATGCATTCCAAGAAAATCAATCTCCTTTTGAGCAAGAACCATTTTTTTTGCTGAGAGCATGATCCCGTACTTTGTTACCAATGCCTCAAATTGACGAAGCAAGTTGACATGTTCGTCCAATGTCTCACTAAATAACAGGATATCATCAATGTAAACTAAGGAGGTATGGAGGATGGGTTGGAAGATTTTTATCATGGCTTTTTGGAATCAGGAAGGTGCAGTTTTTAAACCGAAGGGCATGAATTTCCATTGGAAGTGATGATCTGGGATGCAAAATCCCGTTTTGGGTCGTTCTTCAGGAAGGATTCCCAATTGCCAAAATCCAGATTTTAAATCAAACTTGGAAAAATATTTGGCCTTGGCTAAGTGGGAGAAAAGAGTGAGTTTATTTGGCATGGGAAATTTATCATCTTGGAGGAAATGGTTTAGTGGCTGGTAATTAATAACTAACCTGAGTTTTCCTCTTGTCTGCTCAGCTCTTTTGTTTACATAAAATGCTTCGCATGCCCATTGTGAATCCGGTGTCACTATCAGATCAAATTCCAAAAGTTCTTCGCATTCTTTCTTTGCAAGCTGAAGATGATCTGGATTCATTCCTGAGTGACTGGCTTTTGTCGGATTGATGCTTTCATTTTTCTTGAATGGGAGCTTGATAAAAAACTCTTGGTTTTTCCATGATGGGCTCTTCCCCTTCTTCATGAAATCCTTGTGGGATTCAGCACATGAATGTTCAATGAGATGTTGCTCAATCTCCTTGATTTGTTCGTCCTCGGTGATCTGGAATAGCCTTGGAATTTCAGAATAAGGTCTGAACTGCTTTTTAAATGCTATCCCATTGGCCTTGATTTGGAGTTGATCTCTAAGCTGCCTGTAAATGTCGAATCCAATAATAAGATCCTTTCCTGCCACATCAGATCCTAGCAGCTTGGTTATGTACTTCAGTGTTGGGAAGAACTCAATCGTGACCGGGTGCTTTGTAATGACAGTTGTAGTTAAGATCGCATTTGATGCAGTGTTGAAATCCTTGAAATGCGGCACCCATTGATCTTCAGGGAGAACAGCAGGATTTATAAGCGAGGATGCAGCTCCGGTGTCAATGAAAGCAATAACTCGAGCTGGTTTATCCCATTTCGACGTATAGACCTTGAGTTATACTTGGGGAACGACTGTGAGAGCATTGATCTCTTCTCGAGCTTCTATCACTGGCTTTGAAATCTGGTACTGATCATTGCCTTGGTCTTCATAGATATCAAGAGAAAAGATAGTTTCGTCATTGGGTTCGTCGTCCACAGAGAATATAGATTCAAGGTCCTCCTCTTTTGCAAGATGTATGCCAGTGTAATCTTCAATTTCTTCTAGGAGTTTGACAGATCTTCTTGATTGGGGATAATTTTTTGCAAAATGTCCAATTTTGTGGCAAATAAAGCATCTGTCCTTCTTGTGAAAATTTCCTGGCCGTCTGCGCCTGAAATATTTTGTGCGCCTTTTGGATCTCGGACGTCCATCCGGAATTCTTGGCCATCTGAATCTCCTGAATTCTTTCCGTCGTCTGGACGAGCTACAGGAACATCCTGATCTGGTGATTAGATCAGCTTTGCGCATGCTTTGTCAAGCGCTGGATTGTGCTGGATAATTTGCTTTAAGGCTGAGCGCTTGGTACAGATGTCATCTAGTGCGACGAAGATAGCCTGNCGGGCTTTTCCCTTTCTTGATGAAATCCTTGTGGGATTCAGCACATGAATGTTCAATGAGATTTTGCTCAATCTCTTTGATTTGTTCGTCCTCGGTGATCTGGAATAGCCTTGGAATTTCAGAATAAGGTCTGAACTGCTTTTTAAAAGCTATCCCGTTGGCCTTGATCTGGAGTTGATCTTTAAGCTGCCTGTAAATGTCAAATCCAATAATAAGATCTTTTCCTGGCACATCAGATCCTAGCAGCTTGGTTCTGTACTTCAATGCTGGGAAGAACTCAATTGTGACTGGGTGCTTTGTAATGACAATTGTTGTTAAGATTGCATTTGATGCAGTATTGAAATCCTTGAAATGCGGCACCTATTGATCTTCAGGGAAAACAGCAGGATTTATGAGTGAGGATGCAGCTCCGATGTCGATGAAAGCAATAACTCGAGCTGGTTTATCCCATTTGGATTAATAGACTTTGAGTTCTACTTGAGGTACGACTGTGAGAGCATTGATCTCCTCTCGGGCCTCGATCACTGGTTTTGAAATTTGGTACTGATCATTGCCTTGATCTTCATAGATATCGAGAGAGAATATAGTTTCTTCATTGGGTTCATCATCCATAGAGAATATGGATTCAAGGTCCTCTTCCTTTGCAAGATGTATGCCAGTGTAATCTTCAATCTCTTCCAGGAGTTTGACAGATCTTCTTGATTGAGGATAATTTTTTGCGAAATGTCCAATTTTGTGGCAAATAAAGCATCTGTCTTTCTTGTGAAAATTTCCTGGCGTTCTGTGTCTGAAATACTTTGTGCGTCTCTTGGATCTTGATCTTCCATCTGGAATTCTTGGCCATTTGAACCTCCTGAATTCTTTCTGCCATCTGGACGTGCTGCAGGAACATCCTGATCCGGTGATTAGATCAGTTTTGCGGCATGCCTTGTCAAGCGCTGGATTGTGATAGATAATTTGCTTCAAGGCTGAGCGCTTGGTACAGATGTCATCTAGTGCGACGAAAATAGCCTATCTGATGTAACCAATTTGCGGGATGGTTATGGACTGGAATTTTTCTTCAATGATGGTCATGGTTCGGCTTGCTAACAGCTTTGGAAGAGAAGAGACAAAGGCTTGCTTCAGATTGATATCGCCGCCGATTTCAAAGTATATCTTGGCCATTTTTTGAAAGTGCCTGTCAATGTCATTTCTGTCGAATGACACACACTTCATCTCGAAGAGTTGTCTTCGCATTTTCTCCTGTCTTTGGCCAGTATCTCCGCAGAAAACTTCATGTAGGATGCGAACGTTGAAGGCAAAATCTTGGGACGTAAGAAACATATTCTTGTCTTGAAATGCAAGTGAGTTCCACCAATCTCTGAGGATTCCGGAGAATCGGGAAGTGAGTTCTGACAGGATGGCATACTTCTCGCGTTCTACCAAATTTTTGGTCACCATCCAAGTATAGAAGTCTTGGATCCTCTGAGGCCATTTTGAAACTTTGATGTCGTCTAAGGTGAAAGTATGGAAACCAGTTCCAACTGGCTTGGACGCCATGGGCTCATATCTTCTTTCTGGGATCGGCTCATCTGTCATGCCTTCTTGTTCGTCATCTATTTCAGATACCTCTGGCTCTCTTGGCTGATTGACAAATATTGGGGGATTATCATCTTCGGAAGAGTTCGTCATGGATTCATTGCTTGATTGAAAGCTATCTTTCGTTGATTCATCCTCTGATGAATTTAGAGATTCGGACCATGGAGTCTCTTCATCTGATATGCATCTCGGCTGAGAAACATAGAGGTCTGGAGTCTTCTGGTCAGAAATCATCAGATTTTCTGGGTTGGATCCTTTTGAACTTTTTGCATGGTCTCGCCTTTTCTTGGCTTGTTTTTGTGCTGCAAGGGCATCTTTCCTTTCCCAAACCAATTTTGCAATATCAAACTCCTGTTCTTCTTTTACGGGTTGGGTGAAGGAGAATGGATTCCGTGAGGCAGATGGAAAAGTAGAAAAGGTGTTGTCTAACTTAGGTGGGGAATATGGTTGTGGAGACATCGGAAAAAAGGTAGGTTTTGAGGTGACAACTGGGGTTATTTGTGGCTTAAGGTGGTCATTTCTCAGGAGCTGAATCTGTTCTTTGATGGAAACCGTCTCCTTTTGTTGTTGTTGGAAGAAGTGGAAGAGTGAGGTTCCTGGCGGACAAATCTCATATTGTAGATTTTCCAACCTTAGTTCCAACGCTTTGATTAGTCCTTCATGGCGAGACGATGTTTGCTCCATCTTTTTCTCAATTGTTTCTACCTTGCTCATCATTCTGTTTTGTGTATGAGCCACATTTTTTATAGTTTTGCCAATGTTGGTCAGGACTTTGTTTTGGCAGATGGAGTTTACTAATTGCCAGTTTATTGTCGCCTCGATGTCACTTGTTGGGGGTTTTTCTCCAGTAGGCAGCACTACGTTTTTCTTGGGAATTTTTGGAGCATGGCTAATTCCCTCTTTTTCAAAAGGTTGTAGTGAAGGAAAATCATGGGTATGGCTGGATCTTGAAGAACTTAACATGACTATATGTGGTTGCGAGGGATTTTTAATTTTCGGAATTGGTGGAGTTTTAGGATCAGGTGGCTTTTTGGGTTGTGAAGTATGGACTGGTGGTGACTCGGGTTTGGGTGTAGTTTCATTATCCTCCCAACTTGGAGTGAATTTTTTTGGTAATTTTGGCCATTCTTAGGGTTTGTAACTGACAAGAGATTCATATTTACCTGGACGGCTTAATGAGCCAATTGAAGGGTCTTTATTTTCATATCTGGCTCGAAATTGTTTTTCAGTGGTTTTGCCCTTTTTCTTGGATTTTGGTCTAGTTTTGTTGAGGCTTAACTTTTCTGCATAGTATTCTCCATTTGGATCGTCTAAACAGTCTTGACAGTTGCAAACAAGATCCCAAGGGCAGTGTCCCGTAAAGAGGCATTTGAACCACCAAGTTTTTGATCCATTTTTGTCGAAAGTTCGACACCAATCATGTTCTTCCATGATGCTTTGTATGTTCCAAAAGAGTTCTGTATCAGGTTCAGGGTATGTATCTGTTGTATCTTTGGGTTGGATCATTTGGCAAGAAAAGATGATTTTATTGGGTTTTTTGAGGTGAGAATAGTCGAAGCTTATGCAAACAGTTTTGTCATTTCTTTTGGTAAAAGTTGGTTCACCAGATTGTAGGGATTCTTCTAATTCTCTTAACTTTTCATAATTTGTGATCCAGGAATCAGGATGAATTTTGACAAGTTCATCTCTTGAAATTTGTCTGGGTATTTGGGTGCACATGGTATTTCCTTTCGTGGCATCAATGTTTAGGAGAAGAGCATTTTCTCCTCCTGGAAGACAGAGATCCATGGCGTGATTCTGGACTCGCCATGCCATTTGGTGGTGAAGAGTAGCTTGTATGGAATCTTTGGCTTGAGGGGCTCCTTGGATTTGGACTTGGATTTTAAGAGCTTCGGTTAAGTAGGGATCATAGAGAGACATGTTGAAGTTTGGAAAGATTGTTATGAAAACAGTCCCGGCATTCAAAGTGACTTCGGCAGTACCCAAGTTTGCATGTTGGTACTCCAAATATCTGGTATCGAGAAGAGAAAGTCAAGCTACCATCGGCTGAACTTTTTTTCCGTGATAGGTTAGAGCAATTCGGATGGCACCAAAATGGATATGGGTAAACCCATGCTCTCTCTATTGCCTGGGAAAATCGTCTGGGATTTGAAGGGTGATAAATTGTTCTTCTCTAGTGGCGAGGATAGGATGCTGGTCAAGTTTTGACGCAGCAACATATTCTTTGACTCCTTTTGGTCTATGTTGGACAAGGGAACATATTTGGGTCCATGGGGCAAATGATTTTTTGGCGAAGGCTGAGTAAGGATTTATGAGGGGTAGTTCAGTGGAAGACACTTTTTGTTCGTCTGGTAATATATCTACTTCGTAAAGGTAACCATATTTTTTGGACAGGGTTTTGTACAGGGTAGGTGACATATTCATTTTAGCTAAGGAAGACGAAGATGGAAACGACTCAGACATATTTAGTAAACTGTTCCTCCCTCCGAAAGGATGGGCTGGCTCTGATACCACAGGCAATTTCTTTTTTCAGCATCACAAATGCTTATGCACTTTTTGAAAATAGAAGGAATAAAATGAAGTCCTTTTGTTTTTATCTTGTTTCTTGTTTGAACGATGAATTAAATTTGTCATTTCAAAGTTAAACAAGTACTTCAAATGCTAGTGCCGTAATGAACAGGAGACGTCCTATTCAAGAGCACTGTAAACATAAGAGGGCCCTCTCTTATAAAAACCCTCACGTTAAAGGGTTGATTTCGAAAGAACTCATGCCCGGAATCAAAATGATTTTGGGAAATATACACCCAAGGCTTCACATAATAAGACGCAAACTGTAAAATTTGCACAAAACTCTTAAGCAAAAAGAAGAGAATGCAAAGATTAAAACTTGCATAAATATTGAAAAAAAAAAAAAAAGCTCAAACAATACTTGAGCAAAAAGATATTTTTATTTACAATAACATGCCACAATGGCACTGATACAAGAATTGGAAAAAGAAAAGAAAAGCTAAATTGCAGCATCTCCGGAACCCGGAGGAAGAGAAGTGTCTGCGCCCCCAGGGGAAGTGGATAGATCCATCAATGGATCAACATTTTGGCCTTCGCTAGTTCTGCCTTCAACATCTTCGTCTTCGGCTTCCTCTTCTGTTCCCGAAGTTTCGGAACCGGAAGCAACAGGCTCTGCCGAGAGACCGTTTTTAGCAGCCAACTCAAGCTCACGGGCCTTAGCAATTTCAGCATCAAAGCCAATGATACCAAATTTCGCCTCTTCCAAGGTTTTTCTCCTCATGCTGTACATAGCATAAGTTTTCTCAATGACAAAGGAAGCCGCTTGGCGCTTAAGTTCTTCTTTGAGTTTAGTTACCTCGGCAGAAAGGCTTTCCTGGGGGGATCTAACAGATCTGAGGCTAACATCAAGGTCGTGGACAGTTGAACCAAAGAGCCTATTATGCTCGATGGCTTTCCTATACTTCTCCTCCAGCTGGGTATGTTTCGCCCCCGCAGTAGCAAGTTCTTCAGTTTTGGAGTTCAACGCTACCTCTAAGTTAGTAAATCTTTAAGCGGAGGCAGTTTCACGATCGGATGCAGCAAGAACGGCGTTATGAACTTCAAACCATTTGGCCTTAGCCTCTTCAAATAGAATCCTCAGTGGGAAATCTCTTAGCTAAGGGTCTCCACCTTTTGTTTGCTTTGCTGCAAACGAGCCTCCAACACAACGGCCTTAGTGGCTTTGGCTTCCAATTTTGAGAGGCGAGCGACACTTTGCTCCTGCTCTACCAAAAGCTGACCCCGTGCAGAGGTAATTTTGTCCTTCTCACAAATCAACCTCTAAAGGCTCTCGGAAGCAAGAAAGTTGGCCTATAAAGCAAGAAAGGCAAAACTCATGATATGTTCAAGCAGAAAAAGAAGAAATAACAAATGAAGAAAGGAATGTACCGCTGCGGCGTTGTGCATAGCGTTGTTCAACAAACACTCTCCCAAGAGCCCCTGAATCTTTTCCCAATCTTTCTCTGAAGCCAAAGGCTTCAGATAATTAGCAAGTTCCACTGACCTGGATAGAAAGTTGCATCCGGTAGAGACCGAAAGAGTAACATTCCTCCTCCTTTGTGGATCTTCAGAAGGAGCAGCATAATTATGCCCTAAATTCCCATGAACTGGGGACTAGAGAAAATGAACACCTTCTTCGTGGTTAGGTGCAACCGGTGGAGATGATGTAGCAGTTGCTGATGAAAGAGTGGATGAAAATGGAAATGATGTAGCAGTTGCTGGTGTTGGTGAAGATGGAGATGAAGCTGATGGAGTTGAAGAGTAAGAAGCAGCTGCAACAAACGTAGTGCTGGTTGTTGGTTGCTTATCAGCCGATGACGGAAGGAACGCGGTACTCAGCCCCAAAATATCGGGCGCAGCGGTTGGGAAACGGAAGCGGGAGTTGGCATTATCCACCATATCATATTCCCCCCAGAGCGTCGAGACATCATCCTCTGATGGTGTAACTAACTCGACAGGTTGAGCATTCTATTGAGTTGATGAGGATCATCGCTTTCTATGTACAGAAGCTCCCCCATCACTAGCTTCTCCATCATCGTCGATCATCACAGTGTCTATGATCGGCCCGGGAGTAGGGCTAGTCACCACAACTACCGGAGATGACTCGGGGGCAGCAGTCTTTGCCCTCTTATTCTTTTCCCCTGCCGCGGATGAGCGTCTTCTTTTTGGTTGTTTGTTCTCCGGCCGGGAACTCTGTAAAGAGACGCTTGTGCCCGAAGCAGGACCGGAGACACCTGTTCGAGTAGGCGCCTCCTGAAGCAGCCTCGCCGCATCAGCAGGATCAGCCAAAACGTCCTCCTTGGAGACAACAATAGAGCCCGCGGGTAGACCTGATTTCAGAGAAAAGATAGAAGGGGTCAATCAATTTCTTCACATAAAAAAACTAAAACAAGGTGAGTATGAGTTACCATAGTTTTTGTCCTTCCACCCGTATTTACCGGCTAGTTCTTTCCACATGCGGGTTTCAGGCGTAGTGGCATCCAAGATCTTCTGGACCCACTAATCCAAGCTATCAACTGTCAGTGGGACCCATCGAGTTGCTGAAACAGGCAAAAGATGGAGGATCAATACGGGTATAGAAGAATACCTAATAAAAAAATATTAAACAAGGAGCTTACGAGTGTGATTCCATGCTTTCGGAAAGAATGAAGTCATTGCCCAAATGATATCGTTGGTGGCAACTGCAACAAACTGTTCCATCCACCCACGATCGTTGTCATCATTCATGCTAGATAACAGAGCATGGTGGACACGTTTGCTGAAATTTATCATTCCCCGGCGGAAAATTTTGGGGGAATAAAGATTCATCACATGAGCTAAAGATAGCTCCTCTCCCCTCTCTTGGCACAAGTGCCGAAGACAGGCAATCGTCCTCCACACAGAAGGACTTACTTGTGCCAAACATACCTGATAGCGAAGGCAGAACTCCGCAATAACGGAGTCAAGCTCTCCACTCAAAGAGAACGCACCCAAAGTAATTGGATACATGTAAAATATGTAAAACCCTCCTTGGGAAAGGTCACTCGCTCCGATAGCTCAGGAGCAACAATATTCAAATCATGGCAGCGGCAATCTTCCTTCACAACTGAAATACTGGAAGAACTGATGGAAGAAAAATATCTACCAACAACCCATGTGCGAGGAAAGTTGAAGGGAATTTCTCTTCGAAGTCTTTTATTGTAACAAGACTTTTAGGAATGATGGAATCCACAGTTGGAGGAGCAGCATCCTCGGCTTTGTTTTTGCCCTTTAAAGAGCTAACGTTCTTTGAAGAAGAAGCCATTTGGATGAAACAAAAGCTTTTTTGTTTGAAGGGAGTTAAAGAAAGGTTTATTAACAGCAAGAAAGGTTTTGGAAAACTTGGAAGATTATGGAGTATAAGGGGAGAAGGTTGATGCGTATAAGTAAAAGTTTTGGCGGCTAAATTCATAGCCATGATTACCTCGATAATCGGCAAAAGTTGTGCTGAATCGTGGGATGACGCGTGTTCGGGATATTAAATGCGGAGAGACATGCGTCTAATCAACCGTCAGAAGCCTTCAAAGTGTATCATAGTAATTCCCGCCAAAAGAGTGTTTCTACCAGCTTCCCAGTGACATAAAGTTATGTCACCAGAAAGCAGGGGACTATCTTTATAGGGTAAAATATGCTATGCTACGTGGCCGCCCAAATAAGGGACACGTGGAACCTAAGACGGGGGATAGCCAAAACCGAAGGCAACATCCCGTCTATCACCGGAAAGAATAACGCTCATAAGGATGTAATAAATACTATTCGCCCGGAATCATTTAGTGGAGAATAGTCAACAGCATTAAGTAGGTTGCCCGTTATAAGGAATTTGGCATTTATGCTCACGGTTACATCTTCATTAATGGCCCTCATAATTGACGCTAAAGAAGGGCACGATCCTAGGACCTCCTTTCCTAGACGTAGTTATAAATAGTGAGCTCTGTTATCATTGTAAGGGGATGAATTTTCTAGCAAACAAATACTACAATCTACTCAAAGCTCTAACCAATTTTATCTTCTTATTTCTGTTCTTATTACTATTGCGCCCGGAGGCTTCACTACCAGAGTCTTTATTTCGGGTCATTTCGTCGTCCTATCAAGGTTAAGTGTTATATATTTCTTCAATTATCTTGTTATTTCAGGATCGAATTAATTCACTTGTTTAGAAACCGCGTATAAATTCAACTGTATTATTTTATGGGTAAACAATATCTTTACACAATATATCAAGTAATGGAAAAGCTAGAAGTTCATTGGTACTAAAATGTACGATGTTGTTCAACTGGATATAGTTTTCAAATCAGATACATCATGAATCATAATTAATTATAATATCATAAATAATAATATTTTTAAAGATTAATTATAGTTACATTTTATTCCAACTGGAATATAAATTACAAAGTGTAAAAAAGTCTCAAGATTTCACATTTTGATATTTGTAACTTTATAACTAAATATAAGATAACTTCTTTAAATAATCTTTTTTCTTGAAGAAGTATCTTGAATAATTTTTATATATCTGTGCATGTGATGTAAAGGCTACTTTCAAGGAATTCAATGAGGCAACAAATTACCTTTCATATAGTGGTGAGATGTCATTCAACGTGTTCTTGTTAATATAGAATTGGTATGAGTTTGGAATTTCGGAATAGGTGGATATAGAAATGGTATGAGTTTGGAATTTCGGAATAGGTGGATATTAACGTGAGAAGTTTAAATTTGATTAAGATTAAGAACTCATGCTAATTCGAATTAGGTAAAGTTTTAAATATTACGATTTTATCCGATTATTTTTTAAAGAAACATTTTAGCTTTTTAAGGCACAAAAGTCCATCAATATATTAGGGATATTTCTGTCATCCAACATTTAGCATGGAATATTTGTGCTTTTATAATAACTAGTCTCTACGTTCGTGTGATGCACGAATATCTTACGTCAAATATTACGAAACGCATACAAAAAATAATAAACTTTCAATTGCATAAATATTCTAAACTTAATTGCAACTGAATATGTACGAAGTTTAATACGTACAAAATTCAATAAGTAGTTCCTTAAAAGAAAAAAGAATATAATATATAATCCAAACCAACTAATTTGGTAATATTTTGGCACAATAAAAGGAAAAAATAAAACTAAATATTATGAAACCATACAATTATGTGATTAAAGTTGTAAAATCACTTAAAAGAATATAATAATATTTAATATTATTTCTCTTGTTGAATGGATTTTTTTTTTATTTAGTTAAGCTTTAATGATTCAGATACATGAAAAACATATTTATCAAAATATATGAATAACAAAGAAATCAATAGGAAGTCACTTAGTCACTCGTAGCTTCTTTGGCATTAATTTTCTATGTTCTTTGTTGTTCCATTTGCGTTGTGGTAATATCTTTTATGCTCTTTGGCCAGTACACTCATGTCCCAAAATTGATGTGATGAAATCTTAAAAATATGAAATCGACATCCAACCCACATCCGAATTGCATTTTCGGGTTTATTTTATAATTTTAATTTTTATTTAAAATAGACCGGACTATATTTCGTTGTTCCAAAATAATGCGAACTTATAAACCAACAAAAGTTTCAAAATCATTGCAAGTTCTAGTTGGAAGACACCAGGAACACAAGTGTTGCTACTATAACTTGGAGGCTCAAATACTCCATTTAGAGCACACCAATTTTATTCAAGATGAATCCTTGATGGAATTAAATATGAATATTATTGAATATGAAACCTTGATGGAATTGAATATATTACCGTAATGTCCTTCTTATAGAAATCTCATCATACTTAGTTTGACTCGGAAACGATTTATGAGCTGATCGTCCGAAATTCTAATAGACTCGTTTAATTGAATTAAAACTTATAAAGTTGCATATTACAATTTTATCCTGTATGAATTATTTTTTTAAGAAGTAAGTTTGTTTTTAGGGGTATAAAAGTCAGCTAATATTTCAGGGATATTTTTGTCGTTCAACATTTAGCATCTTAATATTCGTGCTTTTATAATAATATAAGCTAGTCTCTATGTTCGTGCGTTGCATGAGAAATACGCATTGAAAATAATAAACTTTTAATTGCTTACACTCTTGAATATGCACAGTAGGAAATTTAATAATCAATTCCTTAAAATAAAAATAATATAATATATAATTCAAATCAAATTATCAATAACGTTTTTGACATAATATAGGAGGGAAAATGGAACTACTTAAATATTTCGAATCACAAGTTTATGTGATTAAAGTTGTAAACTCACTTTAAAATATAATATTAAGCGATGATTTACTTTAGATAGGCACGGTATACGAAAGTCTAATATGTCGACATTGAACTTTAGTTCATGCCTTCCGTGGCCCTTCTTTTTTCTTTTTGCATTGGACGTTATTTTGTTTCAACTATAATATATGTCTAAAAATATTAGATTTCTAGCCGCATATTAAAAACACATTTGTTTTAATATACAGAAGAAATCATATTGTACAATAGTTATAGCTATGAAATATCATGTGTTAAATATTATAATTTGCGTGCCGAAATAACAAACTTTCTATTACTATAAGTATTTAAAGTTACTTGTTATTGAATACGTATGAGGTTCAATAATCCTTTAAGAAAAGAATAGTATATATTATTACCGAAATCAACTCATTAATAAAGTTTTGACACAATCAAAAGATAAAATAAACTTGAACATTTTGAGAATAATCTAGCAAAAATAACAATGTAACAAAACAAATCACAAAATTGCGCATAAAACAATTTCCAACTAAAAGGATTTTTTGAAGTTTCTCAGTCAAAAAGATTAGATTAAAGCAATTCATCAAAGGTCAAACTTGTACCGGCAATTAAAATTAATTTATCCAATATAGTCAACGTAAAGAGTTGTCTATGTGATAGGACTACTTGATTTAGTCCAAGTTGACTATCAGATGAGTTTAAATATTACGTACAATTTTATTCATATTGAATTGCTTCCTTGTACCAAGAGGGAGCGAAAAAGACTTAATAAACTGCTCTTTGTAGTAGTGTTAGTTTTTGATGATGGGTAACAAACTGGTGACTATTATACCTAGATTTTGGGCATGTTAAATTCCTTCTCTAACTTCAAGTAGTCTTTCTTGAATAAGTTCCTTATTTAATATAACTATTCATCCTATTGACAGTCGTCTTCTCTAATTTCCTTATTTGGATAACAAAAACAAAAAGATTGGGGTAGGACGAAGAGTCCAAACCAAATACTCCAGGATTTATATCTTAAAGAGCAGCAAGCTAGGGGCCTTTCAATCTTCTTGTTTGAAAAAACAAAAACAAATTAAGGAATTAGGGTCGATCGAAATTTTGAAACGTTAAAATATTAATAGACTCAAACTTTCAAAACATGACATCTTGACTTGGACTCCAAGATACACGAAGGACTCGTAGACAAATGAACTTAATACCTATATACAGTAACTTACTCAATGAAGTATATATATATACTTCTGTGCAATTATTTGTTGAGATATTGCATCTTCCCTTAAAAATGAGGGACCATGAGCTTTCCTCCGTCCATGACCAGCAAGACTTTCAACCAGCTAGACTCGCAGAAAAATCCAGCAAAAGATTTTTTTTTTATAGATTTTGTACACCATCTCTATTTATTTGTCTGATTTATCAATATTAATTTTTATGATTCATCAATAGTAGATTATATCGATGTCCATTAATCTATTAGAAATATTAGTTTCTTGACCGAATGATGCTCTCCATGCCCCATATTGCATAACCATGCCAGAAATGTCATATTGATATTCCAAGTAGATTTTTGTTATAAAAAAGCATAATACTCAAAACAATGGATCCCCCAGAACAAATAACGCCATATTAAAAAGGATAAATTGTACTTCTAAAGTAAGCTTCTATCACATGGCCAACTGCATTCCTTCCCTTGTTTAGAGCTTCTATCATGTCTAATTTTAAGAGAATTTATGCGATGAAGAAAATCAAATAACCCGTAGAAGCACTGAATTCCCACAATAGGTATAACTTGTTCAAAGTAAACGTGACCTTTATATATATAAAGATCGAGAGTCAGTTCATTGTACTCTTGTTTATGTAGGATTAGTATAACTTCGGAACAAAAACAATATGGTTTTAGATTTTTGTTTAAATTCATGTTAGGAATAGTATCCTAACAGGTAATTGTTTTTTCGGACAAATAATGCATCTTCTAAAGGGTATAAAAGTCTATAAATATTATAAGAATTTTTTGATCATTCAACATTTAGCGTAGAACATTCGTGCTTTTATAATAATAATATAATTTAAGATAATATAAAAGATATAATGCATGTGTAAGTGTAAGAAAGTACTGCATTTGTGGCAGAGAATTGAATGTTACTCTGGTAAGATTCATTCTATTGAATAAGGAAATTAAGGTGGATCGTACAAACAGGAAGTGATCGCAGTGTATCAGTTCCATAAAAGTCTTTTGCGAAACTGAAATAAAGCATAAGAAGAGGATAATCAGAAAACATGATATTTTTCTCACCGAAGCTATGAGAACGCCAGGTTTTCCCATAGATTGCAAATATGTCCGCCACAGTATTTGCCTCCAGGTATATGCGGCGCACTGATGGAATCGAGTAAAAGTCTGCACTCAACATTTAATATGATGATTTGGAACCTGAAGAGCACTCCTGGAAATTTGCAAACTTCAACCCATTATTAATTATTCAATTCTGTGCACACGAAAGGAGAAGATTCACATAATCTTTTTGAGCTGGAGATTACAAATTATTTGATTAATCAATTTAAATCGTTAAGTTAGAGGGGAGAAAAGATTCAATTCCAGTTGACCGTGGATACAGATAGAGGCAGTTTCAATAATTTTGAGTCAACGAGTGAGAAGTTTGTATCCAATGCTATTATAATTGGCTCTCAAATAGTTTAATCATAAACTTTGTCGTGGATGGTTCTCTACACGTCTCGCTTCTATTTTTGCTCTTTTTAAAACCAAAAAAAAAAAAAAAAAAAAAAGCTCCAAAAGAATTATATGTCGGCCCAATTTCACCTATAGGCCGTGATGGCTCCCAACGTCGCCTTTAGACAAGCCAACAGTGAACTAGACATGTATCTATTCTTTTTAACAATTCCGAAATAGTTGATTTTTATTTATTAAGTAAGAGGTAAAAAAATTTAATAAAATCAAGCGTAAATAAATATGAGAGCAAGTGTGGTGTGATAAACACTCAAAAACCATCAAATATCCACTAGCATATTTCCAAGACCTGGTGTCACAAGTGTATGAGTTACTAGTTGAATATACAAAACACTAAACTACTGTCTGAAATAGAGTAGACAGAAAGAAAATGTGAAAGAAAGACTCTGGGTGCTGCGGAACATATCGGAAGCAGCTCACCACTAAGCCTCGAGATGTCGGGGGTGCGCGCCTTAATGGACACCAGATGCACCTGCCTCAGATCCTATACGATTAGTACAGAAGTGTAGTGTGAGTACATAAATAACATGTACCGAGTAAGTATCCAGTCTAACCTCGAAGAAATAGTGACGAGGGGTCGACATCGACACTTTGTCACTACCCGAATCCCAAACCCGGTCGTGATGGCGCCTCTCGTGAAGACAAGGCCAGCCAATTCGAACTATAACTCGATTTAAGCAGTTATAACAGTACTTACATATTTTAATAATAGCAAATTTCGGAAACATAGCTAACCATCCCGGCAACAGCCCAAACCGGGATGTCACAATGTCATGAGCAACTAATGAAATCCTAATAATAAGATTACTATTACAATATCTCTGGCACAATTGTTTGAAGAAAGTGAAAACAACAAGATAAAAGAGATACGGGGCTGCGGACGCCAACAGCTACCTCGTAGTCTCTGAATCACCGCTCTGACAGTCGTAGTTAATGTCTCGGAGCGGAATTGATAACGCCAGAATCTGCACACATGGTGCAGGGAGTAATGTGAGTACTTCCAACTCAGTGAGTAATAATCATAAATAATGGCGGAAAGCAGAAACCACACACAAGCACAAGGCAATCCATATTGAAGCAATAAAACATCATTAAAACAGTAAATTGGTGAGAATCAAGTAAAAACTCCTTTCAACAGGTGAAACATGTAAGTCTTTCAAGTAATAACGTGAAGTAAAAGAAAACAGTTAAAACCGCCCCTCGAGCTCAGTATCTTTAAAAAAACACGCCCCTCGGGCTCAATATCATTTAAAAATACGCCCCTCGGGCAATATCATAAAACAGTATCAGCCCCTCGGGCATATCACATGGTACAACATCGGCCCTCGGGCTCATCATATCACAATATCAGCCCATCGGGCTATATTTCACATCACACTGGGTACCCTACGCTCACTGGGGGTGTACAGACTCCGGGAGGGGCCCCTTACAGCCCAAGCGCTATATCATATCTCGTGGCGGCGTGCCACCCAATCCCATTTACATCATATCTCATGGCGGCGTGCCACCCGATCCCATTATATCTCGTGGCGGCGTGCCACCCGATCCCATTATATCCCGTGGCGGCGTGCCACCCGATTCCATTTACATCATATCTTGTGGTAGGCGTACCACCCGTTCCCTTTTACATTATTTAAAAATGTCATTTAAATCTCAAAACTGAGTAAAAGTGGCTGAGTTGTAAAACAGTGGAAAACAACATGACTGTGTTTAAGTAATGAATCAAAACAGTGAGGAACAGTGATAAATACCCCCCGAAGGGTTCAAATAACCGGCACGAAGCCCAAATATGGCAATCAGCCCAAATCATGATGATATCAAATAAGTTTCAATCAAATATGTAGTAAAAATCATCAATCGGGACAGACCAAGTCACAATCCCCAGTAGTAAATGACCCCACACTCATCCTCGAGCGCGTGCCTCACCTCAATATAGAACTACGATGTACAAATCTGGGGTTTCAAACCCTCAGAACATCATTTACAATCACTACTCACCTTAAACCGGCTAAATTCTTAGCCCGCGACGCCTTTTCCCTTTGAATTGGCTTCCACGCGCGTCGAATCTATCCAAAATTAGAACTAATATGTCACAATATGCTGGGGTAACAAAGCCCATGCGAAAACAATAAATAAATACTAAGAAATTCCGAAATTAGCAAAACCCGAGCCCCGGGCCCACTTCTCGAAATTCAGTAATTTTTACCTCAACGGGTTCCTTATCTTCTCACGAGTTCAACCATACAAGATTTACCGAATTCCGACATCGGTTCGACCTTCAAGTCTTAAAATCTAAACTTAAGGGTTTTCCACAATTTTCTCCAACTTAAATCACCAATTACATACTAGAATGGCAATAGATTTGGGTAATTTGATCAAGATTGAGTTAGGAACACTTACCCTGATGTTTCCCTTGAAAATCTTCCAAAAACCCTTCAAGATTAGTTGCAATCCAAGTTCTATGGCTCCAACTATATTCAAGATGGCCAAAACTCCTTCTTTTAAGAATTTGTCCAAGAAAATTTCCTTTGGATATAGTTTTAAGGTTGATTTGCTGTGATTTTATGGTGTTTGGAGGTGTTTCTCTTCGTGGGTAACGAAACTGGATTTTGCATGGCAAATGGGCACTGATTTCTATTTATAAAGGGGTCAAAAATCGAGACAAAACGCCCCTGTCAGGCCTAAAATGCGATCGCATATCTGTCGCATAACAGATATGCGGTCCGCATATTTTGACGTGACCATCGCAAAGGTAGCCCTAGCCTTCACCGCAATTCAGCACGAAGCACGGTTTGCGGTCCGCATGTCAATAATGTGACCGCATTATTAGCCGCATTTTCGACGTTGGTTTTTGTCCAGAAATCTGTCTCGGTCTGCGGTCTTGGTGTGGTGAAATGCGGTCCGCATTTCAGAAATGCGACCACATTTCTGACCGCATTCTTGACACGAATCTTGCCCAGAAATCTGTTTGAGTTTGCTATCTCATTGTGAGATACGCGGTCCGCATTTGAGAAATGCGACCGCATTTTGTCTCTGGTTTTTCTGCATATTTTCCTTTCCAACGATGAAATGGTCCGTTTAACCACCCAAAACTCACCCGAGGCCACTGGAACCTCAACCAAACATGCCAACCTATCTCATAACATTATTCAAACTTGTTCCAACCTTCGGAACGCTCAACAACCTCTCAACGCCAATTTGCGTCGGATTCAAGCCTAAGGATTTCAAAATCTGCTAAATCGCTCTTTTGATCTAAACCCAACCAAACCACATCCGAATGACCTGAAATTTTGCACACAAGTCCTAAATCACATATCGAAGCTACAGCAACTTTCGGAATTCCATTCCGACCCTCGGATCAAAATCTCACCTATCAACCGGAAATCGCCAAAATTCTAACTTCACCAATTCAAGCCTAATTCTACACGGGTCTTCCAAAACCAATTTCGATCACACTCCTAAGTCATAAATCACCTCCCGAAACTAACCGAGTCATCGAATTTACATTCGATCCCTCTAACTCATAAGTCAACATCCGGTTGACCTTTACAACTTAAACCTTCTTGAAAGAGGCTAGTGCCTCATTTCTTAGCATCTACTCTGAACGCAACTATTCAACATGATTACATATAACACGAATGACGAAGCATAATAAGGTAGAAATTGGGAAATGAAGTGGTAATTCACGAGACGACTAGCCGAGTCGTCACACACTTATTAAGGGGCCAATAATAATACACAGAAAAATGTTAAATAGGCATGGAATATGTGAATAATAAAAATAACACGATAGCAAGCAGAAATAAATGGTTCTCTAACTGATAGTAAATTCCAAAATCCCCATCTAACACATACTAGTTCCAAGTAAATTCGGTCATCAGATAAACTATAACCTCTCAAGCAATAACATAATATCAAGTGTAAACCGGCTCCGAGTAATATCACGTATGATTTATGCCGAGGTCGTATGGCTCGATCCAAAAAATATACGGTATGCACTGCCGAGGGTCGAACGGCACGAACTATAGATGCATCTATTAAACTGTCAAGGCGAACGGCCCACTCCAATGAGAATAGAGAAGCTTACCTCGCTCGGAAAAGTACTTGCGACGAGAGAGGAAATGAATTTCTCAGAGTTATTAAGTATTCTTCAATTCTTTCCCGAAATAAGAAATCAAACTTGGAAGTAACTTAAAAATCTCTAGTCTCAGCTCTATTTAAGATAATTAATATGCACAACAAACATGACAGTACAATTAAAGCATGATGTAAATCTAAGACTACCCGGGCATCTCCTGGAATATAGCTACGCACGGATTCTCGTCACCTAGTGCATACTAGCTCCCCACACAAGTAATTCCCAACGAAAATACACCTAAGGGGATGAATTCCCTCTTACAAGGTTAGGTAAGAGACTTACCTCATGTTCAAGCTCACTTCCGGTCTACAAATACGCTCTAACTCCTCAACTTGGTGCCAAACAATCCAAAACTAGCCAAATGTTATATAAGTAAATCAATATATACTCAAAAGTTCATAATTTAACAATTAGGGTAATTACCCACCCCTAATTGGAAGATTCCTAAAATTCACCCCCAGGCCCACGTGCTCGGATTTCGGAAATTTTCGAAGATAATTGTTACCCATAACCTCACAAACTCAAATATATCATTTTCACTCAATTCCATAATCATTTTCATAGTTAAATCCCATTTTTATCAAAACTTAGGTTTTTCAACTAAATTCATAATTTTACATGTTAAAATCTACCCATAACCTATGTATTTTAACTTACATTGAATAGAAACATGTCTTCCCTCCTTTTAGTAGGGAAATCATTTTCCTTCGTTGGAAAGAAGATGAATTCATAGGGAATACATATTCATGTCATTTTAATCAACTAAACATGAGAAAATTAAAAAAAAGAATGGTGAAATTTTTTTCTTCATACCAAACACACTCATAATAAGAACACCACGTGGAAATAGAAGAACTTCCAACACAGACAAATAAAATAGAAACTGATGTGAAGTAACTATTAGAAAGATAAGCTAAATAAATTTCAAATCTAAATATACATATCAGATGGTCAGCAAAATCCAGATAATTAATTAAATCTTTTATTTTTTATTTTTGGTAATAATCTGTGAATATTACCATAACAAACCAAACGATTTACAAACTAAGAGCATCCATTTGTTCCAATCCAGTCTAATCAGAACCTCTCTAGATCTCAAAAGAAAAAAGAAAACAAACTACCATCAGCTATAACAATTCTAATTACATAGCCTTTGTATCAAAACTGGACAGTTTCTAGCTCTCCTAGAACCTGCTAACATACTAATCCTCTCCCTAAGTTCCTTCTTAATTTGTGTCTCTATAAATACATTATTATAGTAATCCTCCTAAAGTGTTTCCATTTCCGAGCATGCCAAGTGTAGTATATTAGTGCACCAATGTTTGCTGCTGCTACTACCTTCTTGAATTGCCTCCAGAGCCTATTCTTGATCCATCACAAACTCCTGCTAACAGTATAGGATGGGATAGTTATTCCTGACCAGTTGACCAGTGCCTCCCGTATATTCTGGATCCAAATACAATCCACAAATAAATGCTAGTTAGTCTCAGGTACTGCACGATCACACAGTATGCAATTGAGGTCTCCATTGATAGGAATGCTCAACCTCGTCAGTCTTTCTTTGGTCATTAGCTTGTCTTGGTATGCCAGCCAGGTAATCACTCTTTGCCTTGGCAGCATTACAGCATTCCATATAAGCTCAGCTTCTCTTAGCCTGGTTATGTTTCCCTTCAGTGCTAAGTTGCTGCTGGACACTGATTACAAACCACTTGCAGTCAGTTGGTAGACTCCTTTATTGTACTATTGTACCATGTTCTCCTTTATAGCATTTAACTTTTTCAATACCAGTTACAATCCTATGGGGGTTGTGCTCCCAGATATTGTGATTAGCCTTCATATAGATTTCATTAACCGTTTCACCCATAATACATCCTTTTTTGTTGACTTGCCATAGCAGCTTACCAACAGAAGTTATATTCCATTGTTTACATTCCTTTATGCTCAGTCCTCCACTTTTTTGAGGTGTACAGACCTTTTGCCATGCTACAAGTGATAACTTCCTTTAGCCTATGGAATTCCCCCACAAGTAATCTCTACATATTCTGTCAATGCTCTTTACCACACTCTGTGGTAAGATGAATACAGCTCCCTAAAAATTATAAATGGAGAAAAGAACAGCATTAATAACTTTTATTCTTCTAGCATATGAAAGTAATTTGGAGTAACCATTGCGTATGCTCTTTGTAATCTTATCAATCAAAGCATGACATTTCCACTTTGCTCCATTTCTTAGAGGAGAGAGGTAAACCAAGGTATCTTATAGGCAGTGAACCCAAAGAAAACCCTGCGCAATTAAGGATCTCCTGCTTGTAATCTCCATCTATTTGGATTTGTCTAGGTTGGCCAAAAGCCCAGACACTGCACTAAAGTGGTTGAGAACTTCCATCATCCTGTTAATAGAAGCAAATTCCCCTTTGCAAAACAGCATCAAATCATCAGCGAAGATTAGGTGTGTCGACTTAGTTGCTTTACACATTGGATGAAAGTGAAAATCTGGTAGCTCACTCATCTTACCAAGGCCTCTTGTCAGGTAATCCCAGGGGTGACATGGGATCCCCATGTATTAGTCCTCTTTCCCCTTGAAAATAGCCATATCCCTTTCCATTAACCTTGACAGTGTAACTACGAGTTGTAACACAGCACATCACCAATTGGACAAATGCTCTAGGTAATCCATAACCTTGTAGGACCTCCTCCAAAAACTCCCAACTAACTATGTCATACTTTTTCCTTTGATATATCTTTATTAGGCATCTCGGAGTAGTTATCTTGTTATAATGTTTCAATATATCATGGCATATCAAAACATTATGAATTAAGGATCTACCTTCTACAAAAGTTGCTCAATTTTCCACTACTATAGTTGGGAGAACTTCATTTAGTCTGGTATATATGAGTTTTGAGATGCACTTATACATGGTATTGCAGCATGAGATTGGCTTGTATTGGCTTGCATTTAGAGGATCTTCAACTTTGGGAATTAATGCTATGATGGTTGAATTTAGTTGTTTCAACATCTGGCCATTATCAAAGAATTCCAAGATTGCATTGTTACATCTTCTCCAACCGCAGACCATGAAGCCTTGAAAAACTCACTTGCAAATCCATCTGGACTAGGGCTTTTATTCACATCTATATGAAACATTGCAGCTTTGGGGAGAGGTGATTAGGCAGGACATGTCGGTGCTTCACCTAACCGAGGACATGACTAGCGATAGGAAGGTGTGGAGGTCAAGGATTAAGGTGGTGGGTTGACAGGTAGTTATGACTTTCTCCTAGGTTTACCAGTAGTAGTAGTAATATACTTGTTGTTGGTTGAAAGATACTTACTTCTAGTTTGTTAGTATATCTGGTACTTAGCTACCACATCCATTGTTTTTGAAAATTGCTACTGGAAATTGTTGCTCCCTGATTGTTACTATTTGATGCTACTTTTTCTCCTCTTTTACTGAAAATTATTGCTCCCTGATTGTTGCTATTTCGTCTTCTTCTTCCCTTTTTCTTCCTTTTCACCTTTTTTTGAGCCGAGGGTCAATCGGAAATAGCATTTCTACCTCTCCAGGTAGAGGTAAGGTCTGCGTACACAGTACCCTCCCCAGATCCCACATATGGGATTATACTAGGTTTGTTGTAGTTGTTGTTGTTATATGAAACATTGCAGCTTTGACCTTTGCTCTTGTGTATGGCTTCAACAACTGAATCTGCTATTCTATTGATAACACTTGCCATTTCTCATAAGACTCTTGAAAGCTTTTATCCTACCAGAAACTTTCTTCCCTAGCAAGTCTTTGTAGTAATCAACAAATATAGAGGCAATAGCACTTTGATCAGTTTGTATTGTGCATTGACTGTCTGTTAACTGGATGATATTTTGTTGAAGCTTCCTGTGCTTGATCGCAGAGAAAAAGTATCTTGTGTTGTCATCTCCCAACCTTATCCATGTTGCCTTACTCTTCTGTTGCAAGAATAGTTCAGCTAGGTAGGAAGATTGTCTGAATTTCTGAAATAACTCATTTTCTTTTGTCTGCAAAGCAATATCTTGAGGGTGTAAATGTTGTTCTGCATATGCCTGAGCAAGATTAAGTCTGTCTTCATCAGCTACTGCAATTACATTACTAAAATGTTGGCCATTCAGCTTCCTCAGTTTGTGCTTCAGGTATTTTAGTTTTTTCACCACTCTAAACATACTGCAACCATCCACTTGTTGAACCCATCATTCCTTTACTACATCAAGAAACAATGGGTGGGTAGCCCAAACATTACAATATTTAAAAGTATCTCTATCTCTTCTAGGACCATCAGTAAGAACCAGCTTCATGGGACAATGATCACTTATTCCCTCAGGTAGGAAATGAGCCTTGAAACTTGGCATACTATTCAGCCAATCTGTGTTAATAAACACCCAATCGATTTTGGACATCACTCTTCCATCTCCATGTCTATCATTCCAAGTATATTTACTTCCACATCTTGGTAGTTCAATCAATCCACAAGCATCCATACAGCTTTGAAATTCTATTATTTTTGACAAGCTAAATGGGTTACCTCCAATCAATCATCTGGTTGAAGCACTGAATTGAAGTCTCCCATCACTATCCATTGCA
This sequence comes from Nicotiana obtusifolia, assembly GCA_002018475.1. Lineage (NCBI taxonomy): Eukaryota > Viridiplantae > Streptophyta > Magnoliopsida > Solanales > Solanaceae > Nicotiana > Nicotiana obtusifolia. The sequence continues at coordinate 5,385 of MCJB01051417.1, read as the reverse complement.
TATTGAGTCCTACACTTATTGACTCCAAATATGATCATAATGTCTTCTCTCCTCTCTTGTATTAGAAGCATATACAACAGTTGACAAATAGGTAAGCTTTAAACTGAGATGATGAACCTTGTGACTACTTGGGCAGTTTTACTGACTAGGTCAATTTGAAAACAATCCGACCTCCAAGTTAACTATATTCTTCCACTATAATGTTGCTCTAGCTTAGTGATGTATCCTCAGCCTCCAAATAGTTTGTTGGCCAGTTGATCCACCATGTTTACTTTAACTTTAGTTTCCAAAATTCCAATCATACCTATATTTTCTTTTGTACAAAGGAGCTTTACCTCATTTTGCTTGTTAGGGACATTCATTCCCCTAACATTCCAACAGAGGATGCTATCCATGATTGGAGGGAAGGTTGGCTGTCCCACCCCCTTTCTTTATTGGACTTAGTAATCCTTGAATACATTGGCTTGCTGACTCACTAACACCTTCTTGAGCTAGTGGCTTGAAAGTATTCTGCTGGTTGATTGGAATTCCTTTATTCCCTTGTTTCTTGCTAATTGTATTTCTAGCAGTATTAATAGGTGTTACCCATCCTGAGTTAACTTGTCCACTTGCTTGACTTCCTGTTGCCCCCTTGCTTACAGTCACAGCTTGTATCTTTTCTGCATTCTTTGTAACTGGCTTATCCCGCTTCTGAGCTGGTAGATTTTCCTCTTGTTATCTCTGAACAGGTGAAGGTTGTTGCACCTTCTTTGCCCGGCTGTTCTGTTCCTCATGACCATATTTCTTGCAAAACTCACATAAAGTAGGTTTCCAATCGTGTTGAACCTTTTGCTCCATAAGCATTCCTTTTTTATTTTTAAAGAAAACCTTTTCTGGTAATATAGCATTCATTCCTGCTTCAATAAGTAATCGTGCAAAGCTAAGTCCCATCTTACTTTTCTGTGTGATTGTCTACCATCAGTGGTTTGCCAATTAAACTTCCTATTTTGCTTAATCCCTTTGAGCTCCAAATTTGAAGTCAAAATCAGGTAATTTCACCCAGATTGAAACTGTATAAAGCTCCTCCCTGGTAATTCCATGTCTGGATGCCATGCTTTCACAATAAAAGGTTTATTGTCGAAGTGATATATTCCTCCTTGGACAACTTCAATCTTCCCCACTACATCATCAGATCGCACCAGTACTATCCCATTCTTCATTATGGAGATCTTATTAATGCCATATTTGCCCCATATTTTCTGGATCTAGCTTGCAACTTCCTCCACTAATTCTACTTCATCTGCCCATGAGAGCTTACTTTGACTCTGTGACGAGCTCCCTGAAGCGACTTTTTAAGTGGATGTTCCTTCTACCTCCAATAGATCAAGTGCTTTGCTATTGAAGATCCCCCCAATTTCCTTCGAGTTTGCATCCCTAGGTTTAGTTGGTACTGTTCCATTGGTTTCTACCACCTACCATTGGCGAGCTCGAGATTGCAGTTGCCTGTAACAGTTCATCATTTTTCCGTTGTTGATTTCCTACTGGCGCAGCTGATTCCTGAGCCAGGATTGCCTTCTGCGATGGATTCCGAGCTCTCTTCCCATGGATGGCGCACATTAACTAACATGCGTTGAGAGAGAGAAATTGTTACCTTTTTTAATTAACTCCTCTTTTATTATTTATAAATCTTCTACTTCTATGGTAATTAATCGCCATTTTATATCTCCCACGGAGGTAATTAATGTTCAACATACATCGCACAGCTCTTTCGAGTGTCATAACACAATCGAGATAAATACCAAGAGGCACTAAATCAGAAGATATTAAATATCAGATAGTATCAATTTATGAATAAGACAGTCATTCACAACTCATTCCAGCAATTAATACCATATGATACACAGTTTGACTTATTATTAAAAATAAGATTTTGAGGATCATATAGTATCCCATACATGATCTCTCGTAAAGTACTAGTACAAGTTTATATAGCTCGATGGGAGGCAGTGGCGTAGTCACATATATTGAAGATTGGTCAATGGAACACCCTTCATCGAAAAATTATGCTTCCTCCGTTCACATTTACTTGTCCGCTATTGATTTTGCTCACCCCTTAAGAAATAATAGATAAAGTGCATAATTTATCATAATACCCATATTATTGGTGTATAGTCTTCATGGATTTGAAAAATGATTTGGAATGTGTAGTTAATACTAAGGGGCAAAACAGGAAAATATATTATTTTTCTCTTGATATACGAAAAGTGACAAGTAAAAATGAAAATTTATTTTTAGAATACTTGACAACTAAAAGTGAATGGAGGAAGTATTATATTACTGCATGTATAGAAACTTATATTACATATGTACGGATCAAAAATTATTTTTTATGTGTATATTAAAATTTTAACACATTGCCACTTATGGGATGATGGGAGGGCAAAACACAAACTTGATACTTCCCGATATATAAGCTGATGAATTTTAATGTTTGCATAATTGAGTGCAACGACCTAAGAAACAAAAGTAGCCAATTGAGATAGTGTCCATGGAGCTCATTAAACCTCTTTCTCCTACTCCTACTCACCTTAGATGCTTCAAATTTTCTGTTTTGGACCAAATGGCACTACCCATTCCTGTTCAGTTATGTCTATTTAATCCTCCCTTAGATGGGGGTGAATCATTTCCAACGACGAGCAAACAAGGGCAGTCCATTTATCAAGATTACTTCTTTTGAAGAAATCTTTGTCCGTAACTCTTGCTCGTTTTTATCCTTTTGCTGGCCGAATTAAGGATAACTCAATTGAATGCAACGACGATGGGGTACCTTTCTACGAGGCTTTTGCTCATTATAATTATCAGTTTGAACATGTTCTTAGAAAGCCTGATATCCATAAACGTTTAATTCCCAGTAGTGTTGAAGAGGGATCGTTGATGCCTGATTCAGCCTTATATCCTCTGCTTGTTCAAGTCGCTGTTTTTGAGTGCGGAGGTATGGCTATTGGTATACGTGCTTCTCACAAAGTTGCTGATTGTGCCACATTGTGCACCCTCATCAATGCCTGGTCAGTTACTGCTAGAGATAGCACCGACGATTGTGTGCTCCCACAATTTGTTGCAACTTCAGAATTCTTGCCACCACCTATTCCCCATGAAGTATCAACTTTGAAGTAATCAAATTCTTTTTGGATAAGTAACGTGTCGCTAAAAAAAATTTCCCTTGATGTTTCTACTATAGCATCGCTCAAGACTGTCAATGATTCTGTACAAGTGCCTACTCGGGTCGAAGTTGTATCTGCTGTGATCTGGAAATGTGCCATGGTTGCTTCAGGGAACGAGAGAAGATCATCTCGAATGGCGCACAACGTAAATATAGGAAAGCGTCTTGTCCCTCCATTGCCAAACCATTGTGTAGGAAACGTTGTTACACCTGCCACAGCATGTAAAGGCGAGAATGATGGCTCTGACTTGCCCACCTTGGTCACTTGTATAAGAAAAGCATTATCAGAGGTGAGTTCCAAATATATGGATTATAAACAGAATCGAGATGAGGCAATATTGGCTATTCCCTATGACGCTGCGGAGCTCTTTGCAGCAAGTTTTCGAGGCGAGATAGAGATATACGTATTAGTAGCTTGTGTGGGTACCAATTTTATGTTGATTTTGGCTGGGGAAAACCTTCATGGGTAAGTCAGATTCAAGATTTTGGCATGAATTCTGTTATATTGATGGAGTCAGGAGATAGTGGTGGAATAGACGCATGGGTATACTTGAAGGATGAAAACAACTTTTCAGTTTTTGAGCATGAGCAAGAGCTGCAGCTGCTAGCATTTGGGTCTGCCAAATAATTGAAGAGCTTGCTGCATCAACTTTAGTTGTTACTTGTGTTATATAAATATATTGAAAATAAACCAATGGAGTAAACAAGCAAGATAATCGAATAAGAAATCTGAAACGAGTAGACAAGGCGTTTCCAGGAAACTATCTTTAGAATAGTAATTTCCCCACACGGTGCAAATGGTTAAAAGAAACTCTATCCCCAGGATACAATGCCTACTCTAGAAATCAAAGTTGCACTCTTTGATTTCCCAACCACAAGAACTCAACCCAAAAGAATGAAGGATTTGGAAGAAAGTAATTAACGAAGATTTGATCTATACAATAATAGACAGAAAGATGTTGCATATAAGATTGCTTCTAAGTTTTAGACTTCTGTAGAGTACTCTTTATATAGACAAGATTTATGACCTTTGCCAATGGGTGCTTCATTTAAATTTAAATATGCAGTTATCAAAGAGTTAGTTACTCATAGAAAAAACACATCAGTTAGTTTTACAGAAGGCAACGGTTGAATTCAAATTTAAGATAGAATTCTTTTTCCTTTTTTTTTTAATAAATATTATTATTAAATAATACATATATATATATATATAACAATCCCCCACTTATTATTTAATAATAATATGCTGACACAAAACAAAAGAAGGATGATATTGGGTATTTGTATAACACATAACGAAAGGTAGCTAACTAGCTTTGAACCTCTAGAATGAATATGAATATAAATCCATATTCGTATCATACATGAGTTCTTGTTCTGCAATGGCGGCGCCGATTAATATGGGCCTTGCGCTCAATCCTGTTTTAGCAAGTACTCTAGGATTCACCATTAAATCCATAAAAAGCGGCCTCTCACTTTCTCATACTTGCATAGGCAGTCTCATCAAGAGTGTCCACAACCGCTCTACCACTCCTCTTTAATCTATGAAACTGTTAAGAACAAAGTTCAGCCTTCTCGTTGTGGAAATCAGTGCATATAATCAAACATGGAACTTTAAAGGAATAGCAATTTATTTGTATTAATCACCCCCACTATTCTTTGACTATATTTATGCACTGGAAATATATCCTCGGGCGTTAATATTTCTTGGATAATTCTTGACAACTTATCCTTGAACGCTTAGAATATGAATTTCCAGTTAAAACTGACATTCATATGAAAGAGTAGACGTCATTCAAGATTACCTCTATTAAAATGGTGATAGCCCCATGTTTCCCATGACTTTCTCAATTTTCTCACCTGATAAAGGTTTTGTGAGAGGATCTGCCAACATCTGATTAGTTGGAAGATATTCAACAGAAAATTTACCTTTCTTCACAAGACTTCTCACATGATTGTATCTCATGGCAATATGCTTGCTATTGCCAGACATCCTCTCATTCTTTGTATTGTGAATTGCAGCCTGATTATCACAATATAAAGTAATAGGTCCTTTAGGAATATTAATAAATGGTATGCACTTCATGAATCTCCTCATCCATAGAATATCTCTGCTAGCAAGAGACATAGATATAAATTCAGATTCCATAGATGATAGTGCAACGCAAGATTGTTTCTTAGAGGAC
>MCJB01051416.1:0-28487 GCA_002018475.1 Nicotiana obtusifolia | reverse complement strand
AGTTAAGTTGTACTACGGAGCGTGCGTGCGTATCAATATAATATATATAAATATAGTATAGCGTATTACATATCAAGTTATATATACATGTATTATACAATACACTATACTATAGTATATTATATTGTATAGTGTATTATATATCAATATATATTCGATATATCAAGGTGTGTATATATATATATATATAAATATTAAAGTTATATTCGATATATATATAGTATAATATAGTATAGTATATATATACTAAATGTATTGCACGCACGCTCCATAGTACACTTAACTGCATATTAATCCCTTGTAGTACAAAAGCGTTAATGGTTTACATTTATATTATTTAGACATGCAGTAAATACAAAATTGAGTTTAATTTTGGTAAAATGCTAACAAGAAAGCGACCAACTTTGGTCACAAATATATATACTTTTATATTTGCGACCAATGTTGGTCCCCAAAAGAAAATCAGATTTATTTTAATTTTCCAGATAAGCGACCAACGTTAGTCGCTTATCTCCCCATAAAATTTCCCTCCAATAAGCGACCAACGTTGGTCGAAAAAAAAATCTGATTTATTTTAATTTTTCAGATTAGCGACCAACGTTGGCCGCTTATCTCCCCATAAAATTTCCCTTCAATGAGCGACCAACATTGGTCGCAAATGTTAAACGTGGGTCCACTTTTGCGACCAAAATTGATCGCCAATTGTGAATTTTCTTTGACCAGATTGGTCTGACCAGTCCTGTCAGCATGTTGATGAATTTAGCGACCAATTTGCGACCAATATTGGTCGCTAATTGCTTTAAGTTTTTTTTTGTTTTTTTTTTCTAAATTTGCGACCAATGTTGGTCGCTTTTTGTGGTAGACCAATGTTGGTCGCTAATTTTTGGTCGCAAAAATGTTATTTTCTAGTAGTGTAGCAGTTACAAGGAATTAATGTATAGTTGTTACAAAGAAATAAATCATCTGTTATATAATTCAAATCGAAGATAATGAATTTGCGGACAAATAAGTATGAATATAGACATATTTCTGGTAAGCCAAAAAAAGTAAAAGTTATTTTAGCAAAATCAGATTTGAAATAGGCCTCACGTATATCTCGTGCGTTGGGGAGTGGGACAAATCGGCCCATTTTGCCTTCTGGCCAAATTTCTCTTGTGCACGAGGTCACTCCTTTTTGCTATCTCTTCACTAACCCAACAATGAATAGCTCAATACAAAAAGAAGAAAATATTTCTTCATAACCGATAACGGACGCTTTATCTTTCATAAAAAGACAATGAAGTGAGAAACAGAAGTGAACAAAAAAATCGATGACTTTGCATTACCATTTATTAGTAATACCAACACTATGTTTCGACCAAGCAGCATGCTAGAGAATGCATGGTACATAATATTAGAGACAAATTTATGCACTTCTGCTCACATGAAAAATAATATTGCTTCATCCAGCGTGTAACAATTGATACCTATCCTTGACGGAATCTTTAGATAGTTGGAGAGTTCCCCCAAATTTCACGTGACTCACTCATGATGGACAGTGTGCTGATGACTGCGAGTCAAAAAATAAAAAGACTATATGCTTATATGCTAGCAAGTTTTTGAAAAATAGGTGCGTATAAGGTGCGGGGGATAAAGCGTTATATGAGATAAAACGCAATTTCACAAAGTACATGCACTTTTAGCCGATAAAGTAACTTGTGAGATCTTTTGGACCATCGCTGACAATATATACTTGTATAATTTGGGCTAATTTGGGCGGTGATAATTTAACATAATTTAACACCGGTCACATCAGTCCTGAATTTTGGGTATCTTCTTCCACAATATTCTGGCAACATTTGAATTTTGGGTATCTGAATATGTGTTCCTTGTGTAAAGCTGATGTTCCACTTATGGAATTCCAAATCTAAGGACCCCAAAAAAATGAAAGATTCATTCATACGTAGAATCAAGACATTCCTTACTAATATTTACTGCGAGAACATGACATTCTCTATACAAATCTCTATATATACCCAAACGTAAAGCATACAGATCTTTAAGATCAAGTATAGTTGAAATAAACAACCAAATATACAGATGGAATCTTCAAATATCAACATTATAAATAGAATGCTTCTTAATTTAGTTGGTTGATATTGAGATGAATTTTTGCCCGTTTATTTTCCAGCCTCATAATTTAACGATGTGGTGCGCGCCTTTTCTCCTCGTGATCCATTATAGCTTCACCACTTTGTGGTACAAAGATGCATGAGGTTGCCACGTGATCAGTTTGCCATCAAAGATAACTCTTTTATGATACTATTGCTTTGTTAATTATATTATAGCCAATTAACTTTTTTCATGCTGCTCTAGTTGTTATAAGGAAAGCTAGATGAATTTAGTTGGAACTTTTTCTTCCCTGTTGTGCATAAGATTTAGATCTTGAGTGGCGAATGGACTCAGATTCCAGACAAAAGATCTTGAGTCGCAATAATACAGCAAGTGGAGTTCTTGTAAGAAGAGATGATTTAGACTCTAAAGAGTATTATGTCGTATTAGAGGACATCTACGAATTGTACTTCGTGGGAAATACGCTTTCTTCAATGTCATTGTTGGGATGTGGCTCACTTAGGAAAAAGACATCGATTCACAAATATTATTTCAAAAGAGTGGATACTCGTTGTGCGTTGAATATAAATGAACCATTTGTGTTCAACAGTTTCATTCTAATAGGAAACAAGTTACTTAATTTTTTGTATTTGTGATTAACTTCTTCACTGGTCAAATAACACCGGACAAATATTAAGATGAAAAGTTACCAAGAGGTTTTGCATTGAAGCAAAGCCTACTAGTTTAGATAAATATCGCGTAGTTTCCACCAGCTCAGTTATGATTCTCAGTAGATGTTACAGCCAAAATAATGTCTCGGTAATCTTATCTTGCTTCACTATAACTACTAAATCTGCATTTATCGTGTGCGAGGTGGCATACTATCTATAATTTTCATTAATCTTTAATTCTTTCTATAGTTCTTGCGACCCTGCGTAGGTTATTCTAAAATGTGAATCTATGTTTATATTTTTATGTGATGACAGCATTAATTTGGGATCCAAATTCGAGATTCTCCTTGGCTAATATCGAAAAGGATTTGGAACTGATCATTCATCCATACTCTTGGTAAAATTTGAAATGACAAGATTTGGACGAGTTAAAGGTGTGAGAGAGGGAAGGGCCGTGGATGTGGCAATGTCGGAGGCAGTGGCTAAGGCAAGATTCTCGCTAAGAAGATTAAAAAAAGAGAAAAAAGTTACAAAATTAGAAGGGACTATTGTCAGTGGGAGTTGAACCAACAACCTTATAAAGGTTTTGAACCCCCTCAACCACTAAACTACGCTTTTGGGTGTGGCAAAAAGATTCAAAATTTAATATATAAAAGCACAAAACGAATTTTGCCTTATAAATAAATAAAAATTTTCAGCCATGTCGGAGGAATACGTGACAATTCTGCAACGACGTCATCCTTTATGCCTAATCCACCACTGACGCCTAGCGCTTGAGCACACATCTCAGCCACATTCACAAGCATCTCTAAAGACAGGACAATCAAGAAACCCTCGTGAAGGACCTTAGAAAATGCGCATCTCGCTCCGGAGATTGAAAATAGTGGTGCAGGTTAGTTCTCTGTTTCTTGAAAATTTTCAGGTTTAGTTTCAGGCTTTCAGCTCTTATTTGAGCTAGTTTCATATGCATTTTGACTAAAGTATAGCTAACAACTAAATTACACAAGACACAATTTGACTGGCTAGTAATCAATACTGCAGGAACCGTTTATAAATCATAGTCCCCATATAACTACTAGATAAACCCCAAAAAGAATGGCTGAAAAAGAATGAGAATAGCACACTAATAAATATATTGTCTCCGTCATAAGTAAATTTCACACTAGTAAAATCCATAATATCTTACATATGTTCACCATTGGAAATAAATCCACAGAAGGAGAGTGCATATAATATATATTCTTCAAACACAATATTCTTTATTTCATACGCAGCTAGCTAGAACTAGCCAGTATTGCCAAATATTCATCACACACAGAGATATGCAGTTACATACATATATATGGCTATGAGCCGTTGAATAGCATAGATTAGATTACTTGAGAAGGTGACCCTCAATATCTTTGGTCACGTGTAGGACAAAACCCAAGAGAACGAGAGGCTCTGGGGTGTCTTCAGTTTTCTTCTCGTACACAAATGTCCATGTAGTCCATTGATGGTCATGAGATGTGGTAATAGTGAAGGAATTGTACAACTCTAACAGATCTCCTCCAATCACTTTCCAAGTGATTGATTTCTTCTGATGATCCACGGCTTCAATCACTTGCTTACAGATCTTATCTTTGCCATCTATAATTAATAAAGTTCAAAAATACAATAGATGTTACTCCATATGTTCAACTGTCCAACTTCACATATAAAAGATATAAACACTCAGAATAACAATATTTTTTCCTGAATAGAATTATCGTTAAAAATCTTAAAAGAACATTTTGCATTGTGGAAAATACTGAATTTGTAAGGACAAAAGCTTAAATTTGATTATATTGTGTTTGGTACGATGAAAGGAATTTTTCATGAGAAATATTTTTTAAAAATATTTGATAAATATTTTTTCAGCACTTGATAATTGGTGAGTGAAATTTTTTTTTACGTATATATATTATATTGAATGCTAGTAATAATATTAGCAAATAGAGTGTTAAGAAGTTTTTGAGTATTATCAACAATACGTCTTAAGTGTTAGTTGGAGCAAGTAAAATAAAGTTAAACATTAAGATAATTATAAGAAAAGTGCCTTCCCTCAACAAGATTTTCCCCTTTAATTTGAGGTAAAATATTTTATGATAACAAAAAAATCATCAAATAATATTTTTACGAAACATATTTTTTTTAAGAAAGACTTCTTTACATACTAAGTACACCTAAATGCGGAAATTGATACAAGTAAATAATATATATGTATAGAGAGGAGAAATATGAATTACATACCATCGTTATATTTCCAGCTAACAACCGAACCAACTTTTACGGTTTCACCTTCATCAATATCAAATTTGTGGACCTTACCAGGACTTATGTTGGATATATGATGAGTATTGGCGTGAAAAATGTCATGAATCGGGTGGCCTCCACACTTCACCTCTACTGAAGCAATCAACTTGCCTTTCACACCCATATTTTCTTCTTCGATATAGAAGAAAAGTTTTGAAAAGGAAGTGGTGAGAAAATGCAGAGAGGCTGTAGTCTTTATATAGATTATATTCTAGCTATTATTATTATTATTATTAAATATATTATGTTCTAGTTAGCTGCATGAAAAGCTAGTATAAAACATGATCCATGACAACTCATGTTTTTTATTAGTGGAGATGGAAGATTAGTGTCAGCTCATTACGTGTATAATTAGGTCTTGCTAAGTTAATGTTTTCCTTACAATAAAATTTTAACCATTTAACTTATTCTTAAAAAGGGAAAAGGTAGCATATTCGTACCTCTGCCGCTATACAAATAATTTTAATTTATCCTTTTAGTCTGACGAAAGTGAATTATCTAAATTAAATGTCACCTGAAATTTTAATTAACTCCTAATCCAACGAGTAGACCCACCCTCCACCCTCCCCTCCTCCTTTTCAATCGGTAGCAACGTCAAAAGAGATACAGTCTCATCGGCCATCAGAGTTATTTTTTTAGGTCGCGACCAACAAAATTACGGTCGTCGCCCGGTGAAAATATTTTCAATGATGAAACACTCCTTTTTTAAATCTGATAAAGGACTTTATGGGGTGATGAAGATGTGAAGCTGTGGTATATGTGTGTGAATGTATTTGTGTAAGAAGAATTGAAGAGTGAGTGGAGTAAGGGAAAAAGGCGCGGCTATGAGTTAAAAAATGAGAGAGGAAGATAAAAATTAGTTCTGGATAGATAGGAGGGATTAACTAAATATGTAAGGATGTTTTTATACATAAAAATAGAAAAATAAATTTTGTTTTGGCTAGTTTACTTGTGTTAGCCAAAAAAGATAAATTTGAGCTATTTGTGTAGCGCAAGGTATGAAGAGGAATTTTTTGCGGGAGGATAAATCTGCTCTAAATCGAATACTTTACGGGTAAACCTAGACATTTTTCTTTTTAAAAATGTGAAAGATAAAGTTTACAGCTTGCCATAAGAGATTCATTTTATAGTCAAGTTTGAGACTTTTAACTAAGAGATTCTTTACTCAAGTCTCACAAAAATATGAATTAGTTTTACTATTATTGTTATTTAAAAGTTGTTATTTCTCTTTATATTCTTTTGTTCTTTTAGCTTAACTTCATAATAATATTATATATATTCAAGGTAGAAAAAGAGATAGAGATATGAATTATATGAAACACGCTGCATTATTCATGAGATAAGTCAAGCAGTTTAATTTTCATGTTATTAAGGATGAGGAGTTAGGTGGGAGGTAGAACTTTAAAACCAATCTACCTATTACATGTACCTTACTCAAAGCGGAAAACGAGAAGAAAACTCTGTTTATAAAAAATGTTGATCCATAATAAGATACAATATTATAAAAATATTCTTATATCTATTTAAGGTGGAGAAAGAGATAGATACGTGATTCATAACGGAAAAGGATGTATTGTCCATGAAATATTTTGTTCATGTTATTAATGATAGTAATTGGTGAGGAAGAAATATTATATAGATGACCAATTTAGCTACTTAACTCACTCCAAGCAAAAATAAAGCACTGGTTAGAAAAAACATTGATTAATTAACTATATTAGATTAAGAGGAAAGAAAAAAACAGTCTTATGCATTGATTGCTTAATTATTATATCTAAAGAAAAGACAGAAAGAGTCATATATTTTCAAGGTGGCAGACAATATAGAGACGTGAGCTATTTAGAAAACTAAGTAGCAATCTATTAGTAAGATTTCTCATGTTCTTAAAGGGAAGCAGTAAATTGGAAGGTATTTCTTTTCTTTCCTTTTCCTTCTTTTTTCCTCAAAGATGAATCAGTCTACATACATTCCTTACCCCAAGAGAAGGGGAAAAAAAAGGAGAAGGGCACTGCAAAATGTTGATATTATCTAGTACCTTTTTTGTCCCAGTTTATGTAACAAGAGTGTGGAGTACGAGGGTTAAAACACTTAGATTTTTTATGTGAATTTAGTATAGATTCTTCATTTTTTTTTTAAAAAAGTTACATATTTATAAATTACAGGAACAGTAGTACTACATAGCTAGTGATTCAAAACATTCAAAAAAATTAAGAAAACTATAAAATCAAAGAAAAAAAAAATAGTATAACTCTACAAAAAACAATACCTTCCATAAAATGCAATGGAGGGAGTAATAAGATTTAGCGACATCGTATTATAGGAACAAATTAACTCTTGATGAAGATGGCTAAGGTGGAAATGTTGTGAGCAGACAAAGAAAATCTCATGGACAGCGAGATGTAAAAAGCAAATCTTTTGTCATTGTTCATTTAAATTTCTTGGCCAACTTCTAATATCTTAAGGTGTCGTATATCTATTTGTTTATATTATATTTTCCTTAAATATCTATCCGACTATGCCTACCGCGAGACAGAGAGGATTAAATATGTCGTTTTACAGCCACAAATTACCTCGTTATTCTAAATATTTATCAAATGAAATTTTTACTTATTTATATTACATTATGAACCTAATTATTATTATTAAAGGGGTTCTCATTTAATTATATATCTTATATATAATTATATACAAAGTAATATATTAGGCTTCAGTCTTTCCCATTATTCTCAATCGTCTTTCTCTTCCAATTAAAACCTCTTCACCCAAACTATTTAAACGCTTCAATAATGTGACAATAATGTTGTTTGAAATTGTAGATATTAAATCAGAGAAATTAAAGACGCTTCAATAATGTACTCATATTTGGCAAGACTCTAATAGACATTAAATCAGTGATCTGAAGTCATATTTGACAAACCTTTTGTAGATTTGAATTAGTAAATGACAATGACTTTGATGATACTTTCAAGAAGGTGGACTGTAACGATCCGACTAGTCGTTTTGAGCAATTGCGTTCGGTTCGGTAGTTTAAGGTCTTGAGTAACTTCACATAGTGTATTATGAGTCGTGTGCATCATCGGCTCGGGTTTTTGAGTAGTTCGGAAATGATTTTAAGGAGTGACTCTCATTTGAGAAGCTCGAAGCTAAAAGAATTGACCAAGGCTTGACTTTTGAGTATTTGACCTCGGATTAGAGTTTTGATGGTTTCGATAGGTCCGGATGGTGATTTTGGACTTGGACGTTTGCCCAGATTTGCATTTTGATGTTTCTAAAGGTTTCTCCATCATTTGGCGAAAGTTGGCAATTTAAAGATTTAGAATTTCTCTAAGTTTGACCATGATTTGACTTTAAGCCTATCGGGCTCGGATTTTGATTTCGGGACATGGAATAGGTCCGTTTCGTCGTATGGAACATGCCTACAAAATTCGATGTCACTTGGAGTCGCTTTGATATGGTTCCGACGCTTGGTTGCAATTCTAGAAGTTCTTGAAGTTTATGGTGATTTTCATGTGTTTAGGCGTCCGATTCGTGATTCTAGAGGTTATTTTGGTGTTTCAATCGCGCGAGCGCGAGTTCGTGTTATGTTTTTGGACTGGTGTGGGCGTTTTGGTTTAGAGCCCCAGGGCTCGGATGAGTTTCATACGCATTTTAGAGTATTTGAAAGAACGTCCACATATGTTGGTGTTCTGGTCTCGCATTTGTGAGTTGAGGGTCGCTTTTGCGGACTTGTGATCACTTTTGCAAAGAGGCTGGGAACTGGCAGGCTTCGCACTTGCAAAGCCAGCCTCGCAAATGCGATGGTGTACTGGGTAGTAATAGTTCACTTTTGCAAACATTTGGGTCGCTTTTCTGTATGCCCTATCTTTGCATTTGCGACCTGATTTATCGCATTTGCGAATCCCATGTCATAAATGCGACATCTGCAGCCTGTGTGTAGTTGAGCACTTCAGGACTTAGCTTCATTTTGATATATTTTGAACCCTAGCCTCGATGGGAGGCGATTTTATGGAGGGATTTTCATACTAAACAATTGGGTAAATAATTTTAATCAACTTTCAATTATATTTTGTGATTATACATTAGATTAAACATCAAATTCATGAGAATCTAAGGGGAAAATTTGGAGATTTTGTCAACAAAAATTTGGGATTTGAGAGTCGAATTAGACTCGGATTTGGAAACAAAACACGTATATGGACTCGTGGGGCTATGGGTAGTCAAGACCTATCCTTGGACCCAGGTTTTGACCGGGGAACCCGGGATTGACTTTTGTTGACTTTTGTTGACTTTTTAGAAATTGTATAAAGATCATAGCTTTGTTAATTGAAATTGATTTCTCTTGCATTGTTTGACAAATTTAAGCCGTCTTTGGCTATATTGAGCCGAGCGAAGGTGAATTTGTAAAGGAAAAGCTAATTTGAGTATTAATTTGGCCAAATTGAGGTAAGTATCTTGCATAACTTTATTGGGAGAATTTTTCCTACAAATTGCAATAGTTTACATGCGAGGGTGATGCATATATGAGGTGGCGAGTGTATATCCATGTGTCAGGGTTAATCGTGCTTGAGGGTAACTTATACAATTAATTGTGCGTTGTAGAATTACGTGACCTTCTTGTTTCATGTCTTACTTGACTTCTAGATTACAAAGAATATGAAATTAATGGCTAGAAAACAAGATTTAGCTTATTATAACTTTATTAAAATTTGATGGATTTTTGTGAAACTGTTGATGTGTTTAATTCGGTCATCACTATACTTAATCACTAATCGCTACGACCGTTATTCTTGAGATATTGGATTCTATACTTGAGTTGAAGATCATTTTGAGACTTGTTAAAATACTTGTAACAATTTCTTGAGGTTTACTAAATTGTTAGTGGCTTGAATGTGGTGATTGATGTTCATGTGGAATAGTCGTTTAATTACTCTCCTTGATGTTATTCATGCTTCCTACCTTGTTTGTCATTGATATACATATGCTTGGTGAGGAAGAGTGCACAGCACAAAGGGTATTGCCGTACCATTGCATATACATTATCATGTGACAAAGAGTGTAAAGCACGAAGGGTGATGCCATGCGATTTCATTTACATTATCATGTGAGGATTAAAGTAAAAGCACAAAGGGTGATGTCGTGCTATTTTATTTACATTATCATGTAGGATGAGAGTAAAAGCACGAAGAGTGATGTCGTGCCATTTCACTTACAATATCATGTTTTTATATTATCATGTGTTCATGGCACGAAGGGTATTTCCGTGCAGGCAAGGACGAGGAACATGCATTATGTTGTGATATCTTTTCCTTGTGCATGCATTCATGCCTTTATCTTGAGTTGTTACTGTTGCACCTATATTTTCTAGGTGACATGTCGTTGCTATTCTATTTTGTCCTCTATCTTAATTGTTGTTGCGTTGTCCCCGCTTTTTATCTGTTTAACTTGCAAATGTCATGCTTTCCTTCTTGTTGTCACATGTATATCCATGTCGTTTCTCATTTGTTGCACTCTCGTATAAGCTTTCTATTATGTTAGTTATTCATGTCTTCTATTTGTTAGCTCATAAAGATCATGCTTTCCCTCTTGTTGATTATATCTACACCTAGCCTTCTACCATGCTAGTTAGTGAAATTTATATTCTTCTTTCCTAATTGTTGTCATTACTTCTATGCCTTCTACATAGTCTGTTATCGTAGTCCATATGTACTGCCTTGTTCGTTATTGCTACATGTTTATTTTCCACTTTGTCATTAATGTTATTGGTATTTCTTTCACCCGGTTGGTACTGTTATACGTACATTTGGTGAGGATGAGATAAATGCACCAAGAGTGTTGCCGTGCCATTTGACTTGATATGTCGAGTACATTTTTCACACTATGAAAGTTATGGTTTTACTACCGTGGGTTGTTGGTCATCACTCTAAGAAAATGATTGGTCGTGATATTGAGGAATATTAATCGTGATTTCTTCTGGTAATCACTTACTGCTTTGCATATTCGTTTCTTGTACTCTTTTATGTTATGTTGTAGAATTATTCTATTGCTAGTCTACTGCACAGGTTATATCAGTGAGTATCTTTTAACTAAAAAGCCTCGTCACTACTTCACCGAGGTTAGTCAAGATACTTACTAGGTACATGAGGTGTGTTGTACTCATACTACACATCTGCTCCTTGTATGCAGATCTTGGAGCGGAGCTGTGGTGGATGGCGGGAGCCGACTTTGGAGATGTTTGTGCCTTCTGTGTATGACTACCACTTGTCCCTGGGTAGTTTTAGAGTCGAATCTTGTTTAGGTACATTTCAAACAAAAGTTGTATTTATTTCATATCAGTTTCGCAATAAATCCAGTCTTACTAGCTCATGACTAGTACTACCAGTTCCCGGTGTATTGTATGGAATACAGATATATCATTTGTTGGTCACCTTTATTTTATTAAAATTGTGTTAACCGTTAATTGGCTAACCTAACGAGTTGGGTTAGGTTCCATCACAACTAGTGGATTTTTGGTTGTGACAAGGTGGTATCGGAGCTCTAGGTTCATAGGTTCTATGAGTCATGAGCAAGTGTCTAGTAGAGTCTTTCAGATCGATATGATGACGTCCATACCCATCTTCGAGAGGCTACAGGGCATTTAGAAAAATTTTCCTTCTTTCTTTTCTTATCGTGCGTCCTTATCTTGAAACCTACGATTTTAGTTCTTCCTATTCGTTTATACACGATGTTGCGCACTCGGTATTCGTTGTGCACTGATGGTTTGTGATGCTGCGGGATGGATTACGAAGGGATATGGATGCTTGATTATCACCGTGATGTGCTATCTAGTCTTGGGAGTGGATGCAGTGATAGATCTTTCGGTCATTTATTTGTGGTATGGGGCGAGTTCTTATAGCTGGTTGGTAAGCATGAACTTGGGAAGACTGGCAGGTGGCCTAGTTGTTGTGATTAAGGTGGGTTCATGGTAAGGTGTCGATTTGAGTACAACCGGTGGGTTATCTCCTGCGTGATGAGTTTGGATCGAGTGTTTCGTATGAGGCTTCCATTCGGTAGAATGTAATATCATTTCAGAAAATTTGGGGAAGTTTGCTTGACTATTGCAAGAATGGGTAAGCGCTTGGTAGAGTCTTCATATTTATCTATGACCAGTATTGCATGAGTTTTTGAAGTATTCAACTAAATAGCCATAGGAGATCGGGGCAGCTATGAAGATATGGTACTTCGGATTACCCATGATGTGTTCTATGGCATCGAGCTAAGTGGGGAAGTCTGTTATCAACAATCGGATTGCAGGATCATATGTTGTATCAGTTTTCGGGCTAAGGAATTGCTTGGTTGCTTCTTTGAATAGTCATGTGCTGGTGAAGCGCGGGTTGCTCGGTATGTATTGGCTATGTATTAAAGATCAGAGTAAGGTGAGTGATTATCGGCAACGTTCTGATGAGTTCCAGATCATAGGTGGAATTCAAGGACTTCTAAATTTGTGAATGAATAGGGATGAAGATCGGTAATGAATGGTGATCGGATATGTGGTATTTCTATGTCAAGGATGATTCTACATGGTAATATTGGAGATATGCAAGAAATGACTCCAGATTCGCAGAAGGTTCCTTCAGAGCGAGCATATTGGATTGAGTTGTTTTTGGGTTAGCGATCTGTGTGACTCGGTTGAGTTAGAGGAGATCAGTTCTGATGACTCGATTATGTGTTAATGAGTTCCGAAGGAGTCATCACGATTATGGCCACGACCGGAGTTGATGTTTTCTACAGGTTAGAAGCTATATTGCGTGTGGTAATGTTCTCCTGGATTGAGTTAAATGAAAGATTCTCGGTTGATGAGA
This sequence comes from Nicotiana obtusifolia, assembly GCA_002018475.1. Taxonomy (NCBI): domain Eukaryota; kingdom Viridiplantae; phylum Streptophyta; class Magnoliopsida; order Solanales; family Solanaceae; genus Nicotiana; species Nicotiana obtusifolia. The sequence continues at coordinate 15,553 of MCJB01051416.1, read as the reverse complement.
TGTTCAATTTTCTTGTGATTCAGAGTTGATTATGAGATTTTCGTATTTTCACAAGTTAGCATATTAGTGGCGGTGCGCCGTGTGGAGTGAAGGTTGTGAGTTCAAGGTTGCAGTCTAATTTTGAAGGGAAGGATATGAGTTCTTGATGGCACAGACGATTCTAGATGTTTAAAAGGATGTGTGTACTATTTGATATCGCCGGAGTGCGCATGTTGGCAGATGCATTATGTTATGACTCGTGGGTATTTTCTGTAAGATGATGGAGTCTGAGTGACGTATTAGCCACTTGAGTAGCGGTGTTGAGATCGGATATGGAGATTCTGGTATTCATGAGGTTCAGAGACTGGATGTTGTCGTTGGCAGACTATTCTTTGATTGTGAATTGTGAAGAAATGTTTAGGATTGGATAATTGATGGTATGTGCTATGGAAAGGTTGCTATGTTTGGAAGGTTAGTTACCTGTTTGGGAATGATCACAATTTGGTTTAGGGATTATTTGTGAGCCTAATGAGAACGTGTATTTTGTATTGGATCGGATTTGCTTTCTCTTGCACAATTGTTGCCACAAGTATATCATCGGCCCTAATGGATGTTTTTCGCGTCTTGGTCTATGTTATGTGTTTCTCTCTTATGCTATGACAGGTTGTGAGGGTACATGATTTTTCGCACGCATATTGTAATTTTGTTTAGGCCTTGTGGTGTTGTGGGCGAGATGGCCCTCGTGATGTTAACTTGGTCATTGCACCATCTTTGTGCTTGTCTTTCTCAGTATTGTTTGTGACTAATCATCTTCCCCACAGTTATATTTGTGCACTCTATCGTGCTTGATGTTGACGCACATGTTATTAGTGAGCCCGAGCACTTTGGCTCGATGGGGATCCCCATGTGGATTGATATATTTGGGATCGGGCTGCACGCCGCAGCAGATGTTATGTGGGATACCCTTTCTTTATGTTTATTTGGTGTTTTGTTTTCCCTTTGTGGGATAAGTTAATGAAACTGTACTTTTGCTCTTATATTTGTTGTACTTGTTAGATAGTCCTCGTAGCTTGCTTTCCTTCTATTTCTGCTGCATATCTGAGTTATTGCTAGTTTGGTGTACGGATTGCGTTGTGTGAGAATTTGTGTGGTCTCAGGTTAAGTTGTCAGCTGGGCTGCTTGTATTGGCTGAGATGAGGTTTCTAGAACTGAGAGTTGTACTATCGTATCGGGATGATAAGTGTTTGGAAGGATGATGTTATTTTCACTCAGAATTGGACAATGTCCCTTGACGGACGAGAGAGCTTCTTGGCTTGTTGATTTCATGGGCGGTTATGGGTTTCTGCAGGTTCTTTTATCATGGGCAGCGTTGCGGAGGTCCGGATCAAAGTTTTATTCGATATGAAGTGTATTACCGGTACCATGATTGTTATTGGATAGGTATGGTGATCGAAAGTTATTTCTGTGGGCATTTGAGTTGTGTGGAACATTATGTGATTGTACCCTGGGTTGTGATTGTGGCTCGATTCAACTTGTTCAGGCTTATGTAGTGTATTGACGCGAGATTTGGACCCTATGATGAGTTTCAAATGTTGAGGATTGGGGTTCTGTCCTAAGGTTGTGGACTAAGGATGAAGTGAGATCTTCAGTTAAGTTGCGTTGTCAGGCCTACATGGATTGGGGTGATATGGAATCAACCCCGGGTGTATGTATGGTGAGCTCATGCAATGATTTGATAGCTTAGGATGAACGTATGTTTAAGTGGGGGAGGACTTAACAACCTGGCTGGTCGTTTTGAGCAATTGTGTCTGGTTCGGTAGTTTGAAGTCATGAGTAACTTCACATAGTGTATTATGACTTGCGTGCATCATCGGCTCGGGTTTTTGAGTTGTTCGGAAATGATTTCAAGGAGTAACTCTCATTTTAGAAGCTCGAAGTTGAAAGAATTGACCAAGATTTGACTTTTGAGTATTTGACCTTAGATCGGAGTTTCGATGGTTCCAGTAGGTCTGGATGGTGATTTTGGACTTGGGCGTATGCCCGGATTTGCATTTCGATGTTTCTAAAAGGTTTCAGCATCATTTGGCGGAAGTTAGCAATTTAAAGATATAGAATTTTCTAAAGTTTGACCATGGTTTGACTTTAAGGCTATCGAGTTCGGATTTTGGTTTCGGGACTTAGAATAGGTCTGTTTCATCATATGGAACTTGCCTGCAAAATTTGGTGTCAGTTGGAGTTGATTTGATATGGTTCGAACGCTTGGCTGCAATTCTAGAAGTTCTTGAAGTTTATTATGATTTTCATGCGTTTTGGCATCCGATTCTTGATTCTAGAGGTTATTTTGGTGTTTTGATCGCGAAAGCGAGCTCGTGTTATGTTTTTGGACTAGTGTGGATGTTTGATTTAGAGCCCTGAGGGCTCGGATGAGTTTCATACGGGTTTCGAAGTATTTGGAAGAAGGTCCAGATTTGCTAGTGTTCTGGTCTCACGTTTGCGAGTTGAGGGTCGCACTTGCGACTGCTATTTTTGCGGACTTGTGATCGCTTTTGCAGAGAGGCTGGTAACTGGCAAGACACGCATTTGCGAAGCCAGCCTCGCAAATGCGGTGGTGTACTAGGTAGTAATAGTTTGCTTTTGCGAACATTTGGGCCGCTTTTGCGTATGCCCTATTTTCGCATTTGCGACCTGATTTATTGCATTTGCGTTAGTGGCAGAAATGTTCAAGCTTCGCCTTTGCGAAGTAATGTCCGCTTTTGCGGGGTTCGCATTTGCGAGCCCCATGTCGCAAATACGACATCTGCAGCATGTGTATAGCTGAGCACTTCAGGACTTTGCTTTGTTTCGATATATTTAGAACCCTAGCCTCAATGAGAAGCGATTTTGTAGAGGAATTTCCATACCAAACTATTGAGTAAGTAATTTTAATCAACTTTCAATTATATTTCATGATTATACAATAGATTTAACATCAAAGTCATGATAATCTAAGGGAAAAATTTGGAGATTTTGTCAATGTTTTGAAAAATAAAAATTTGGGATTTGAGAGTCGAATTGGACTGGAATTTTGAAACAAACCACGTATATGGACTCGTGGGGCTATGAGTAGTCAAGAACTACCCTTGGACCCGCCTGAGCTAAAGTGCCGAACATGCTCCGAAACTGGGCGAGAGTCTCCTGGAGTGCTGGTGCAGTAACAAGCGTCTCAGGTGCCTGCCCTCCAACTAGAGCTATTGGTGGCTCCTCTGTAGCAGCTCGTGCGGGTGATCTGGCTGTACCACGTGGACGTCCCCTGCCTCTACCCTGGCCCTGGCCTCGGCCTCTCACGGTGCGTGTCCTCACCATCTATGAGAGAATAGAAAGACAGAAGTTTAGAATCCCGAAGTCAACAATTTCGCACGATAAGGAATCAAAGAAGTGAAGCTTTTCCAAACAGTTCCATAGCCTCCCAAAGATAAGTACAGACGTCTCCATACCGATCCACGAGACTCTACTAAACCTGCTTGTGACTCATAACACCTATGAACCTAGAGCTCTGAAACCAACTTGTCATGACCCTAATTTTCCTCCGTAGGATGTCGTGACGACACCTAGTCTCTAAGACTAGGTAAGCCTAACAAACATGCGGAATAACTGAAATGATAAATTAAATCTCAAAAACATCAACAACTATATGAAATAAAATCTGCAACTCAGCATGTACATCTCCCAAAACCCTTTGAAAATATAAGTCACAAGCTCTAGATACAATACTGAACACTCATATAAACCATTGTCTATAAAGGTGTAAATAAATAAGAAAGAACAAGGTAGAAGGGGACTCCAAGGCCTGCGGACGTGTGCAAGTGTACCTTGAAGTCTCTAAAGCAAGCAATTCAACGCGCCAATATCGAGGCTGATAGGATGTACCTAGATCTGGCACAAAACATGTGTAGGAGCGTAGTATGAGCATTGATGTGTCGGGTAATTTCGGCACATTTTGATATTACTTGCTTAAAGTTTGACTTGTTTTACTTGCAAATTCTCATGATACTTATGTAATTTTAGTGTATTTGTAGTACATCGAGTGTAAGGACCCAGAAGTACAGAAAAGAGTTCAAAAAGCCAGTTGAAGACAAGAAAAGAAGTAAGAGCATCGCATATGCGAGTATGCGATCGCAAACAGAAAATGCGAATTGCATATTCCACAAGCAGATCGCAAACAAGGACAGAACTCTAGGCCAATCTTCATCACGAGAATGCGATCGCAAATGCGACTGCAAAACAGGAATGCGAACCGCGAAATGAGAAGGTAAAATCGCAAACACAAACAGAGTTCTGGGTGAAAATCAGAGTGGAGAATGCGATCGCATATCGCGATCGCATAATCAACATGCGAACCGCGAATCAAAACGCGATGAGAGCAAAATTTTCTGGTGGAGTTTGCGACGGGCGATGATGATTTGCGGTCCACATTTCTGTTCTGTGACAGAAATGCGGTCCGCATTATTACAACAGGGGCAAATCTGATCGAAATTCGCCTCGGTTTTTGGGCCTCTATAAATAGGTTTTATAGGGTTTTGTGAAGGGAGTCTTGTCAGAATTTAGAGTACAAAGTACGGAAATTGATTATTTTGAATTCATAGAAGCTTTTGGGGATCAAATACCTTCTATTTGTCTAAGATGATATCAATTACTCTTCATTGTTCTTTAATTATCAGCATGTGTAGCTAAATTCAAACGCTGAGGTTGTGAACCCTAGATGGGTAGAATGTTGTTGAGATCTTGATATTGAATCTGATTTCGAAGGAAGCTTGATATTTATTTATTTCTTGTTCTTAAATTAATCGTTAGTGGTTGCAAACATTAACGAACGCCAATTACTTCTATCTTATCTTGGAAAAGTGAGATAGAATTTGGTAGAAATAAATAACAAAGACTCAAGGCTTTAAATCTTGTTTAATAAAATCGCTTAGGAATAAGTAGGTTTTAATTTGGCATTTAAATGGTTGTTCTTAAGCATGACTCTTTTGTATTCGGGAGAATCGTAGAGAGGATACATTATCCAATTATTGGAAAATATTGGATAGTAAATTAAACATCAATTGCATATCAAGAAAGGTATTCAATATTAATATCAAGAACATTCTACTACATTAAGGGGGACACAACCTTGGTTTCTTAAATTCATATTTTTCACATTCATACTATCAAAATTAGTTTCCAGTTTTCGTTTACTTATACATTCAACACTCCTTTACTCTATTTGACGTACTTGATAGAATTATGACTTAGTCAAGTATTACATTAATTAGATAATAGTTTCACACCTATTCCCTGTGGGATTCGACCCCAACCTTGTTGGATTATTATATTTGACATCGACCGCTTACACTATTATTAAGGTGTAATTTGAGCGAATCAAATTTTGGCGCCGTTGCCGGGGAATACGGTTTTGAAATTGCTAATTAGTGTATACTTTACTATACGTCTAATTCCACTTGATTACACGCCGTTTGTTTTGGTTGTTGTAGACAGGAAGATATGTCTGACCATGAGGATGATGTGGAGGTGGAGGCAGGAAGGAAATCCTTTTGCAGATATTGAAGAATATATCGAGGATACAAATGCTATAGTACCTCCGGCTATAGGTGCTACTTTCAAGGTGGAACATGGACTAATTTTGATGCTGAAAGCGGAGGGATTCTTCAGAAACTCCACTGATGACGATCCAATGCAGCAGCTCAGGAATTTCTTGGGTGTTTGTGCGATGCACAAGCAAAACCATGTGTCTGACGATGCCTTAAGGCTGAGATGCTTTAAGTATTCGTTAGCTGGGGATGCGAGCAAATGGCTTCAAAATCTTCCTCCGAATTCCATACGTTCATGGCCTGAACTTGTCCGGGCATTCTTGTCAAAGTGGTTTCCACAAAGCAAGAAGTCTGAGCTCAGGGACAAGATATTCTTCTTTAAGCAACTACCTGGTGAACAATTACATGAAGCGTGGGGTCGCTTCAAGTTGTATTTGGTGAGGTCTCCGAACCATGGCTTTCCCGATTCTATCTTGCTGGAAAAATTCTACATGGGTTTGGATCCTATGAACCAATCAATAGCGAAGAATGCAGCTGCTGGATCTTTCATGGATAAAACCTTCGCTAGAGTGACTCAGATCTTAGATAAAATGGCAAAACACAATCAAGATTGGCATTCTGAGGATATAACAGGTGGTATTACAATTTGGTCTCCTTCTATGAATAACTTGATCAAGGAAAATCAAGAACGGGACCAAGTGATTGCTGAACTTGCCACTTATGTTAATGTCTTGACGAAGTTGTTCACGGAAAATCAGAAGAAGAAAGTCAAGGTAGTGGAGAATGTGCAACCAGTGCAAAGTGACGAATATGAAGAGGCTAATTTTGTCAACAATTCTCAGGGAGGCTATCAAAGGCAACATTACCAGGGTCAAGGGACGCAAAATCATTGGAGACCAAACCCGCAAGGGCAAGGTCACCAACAATGGCGAAACGACCAAAGTGGCCCCAATCAAGGAAATTGGAACAGCAATAATAATTTTTCAAACCGAAGTTCCAACCCTTATGTTCCTCCGAAAGGTCAGTATTCGAATCAGGGATCCTCAAGCGAGTCCAAATTGGAGAGCATGCTTGAAAGGATATTACAGAACCAAGAAAAGTCGGATAATTCCATGAAAAACATGACTGAATTGGTTGGCTCTCAGACATCAGCGATTCAAAAGCTGGAATTGCAAATGAGAGATCTCTCTCATGAACAATATCCACAGTTAGAAGGGAGCACTTCCTAGCGACACGATTGCAAATCCTAAGGGGAGTGGAAGTGGCCCAACTTCCCATATTATGGCTATCACGACCAGGAGTGGTAAGACATTGCAGGGGAGAGATGAGCAAGCAGTCGATGCTGAAGAACTTCAAAAAGGGGTCGAAGTTGAAAAAGATACTGTTGCTGAAGTAAACAAAAATCCAGAAGTTGTGCAAAACCGAAATGAGATCCAAGAAGGGATAAAGGACAAGGCAGAAGAAACATCAAATATTCTTCCGCCGATTCCTAGACCCCCTCCTCCTTTCCCTTAGAGACTTGCGAGAAGAGTTGACGACAACAAGTTTGAGAAGTTCTATGACATTCTCAAGCAACTATCGATGAATATACCATTCTTGGAGGCTTTCCAAGAAATGCCGGGGTTTGCCAAGTATCTAAAGGATCTGATCACAAAGAAGAGAACCACCAAGAATGAGGTGGTGAATATGACTCACTGGGTTAGCTCTATCATTGCTACAAATCCAATCCAGAAGAAAGAGGACCCGGGAGCATTCACTATTCCGTGCACTATTAGAGTGCGCGACTTTGCTAAGGCACTGTGTGACAATGGGGCCAGCATCAATCTGATGCCACTAGCCATCTACAAACAAGTTGGACTAGGAATGCCAAGGCCGACGAGCATGAGGTTGCAGATGGCTGACCGTTTAATCAAAAGACCAATCGGTATTGTAGATGATGTGATTGTGAAAGTTGGAAAATTTCATATTCCAGCTGATTTTGTGATCCTTGATTGTGTTGTGGACAAGGAAATCCCTATCATATTGGGGAGACCATTTTTAGCGACTGGAAGAGCACTTATGGATTCGGAGTGTAATGAAATCAAGTTCCAAGTGAACAATGAAAAAGTTACTTTCCAAGCTAGTAAGGGTATGAAATTACCAACCGAGTACGAGAACATTTCACTAATTGGTATTGTTGATGAAGTTGATGAGGCTGTTGATATGAAGATGGAAGAGCAATGCTTAGGTGAAGCACTGGCAGCGATATTGGTGAATTTTGATGGTAATGATATGGAAGGCTTTATGGAGTCGGTGAATGCATTAGAAGGACGTGGTTCTTACTCATATAATCCACCAAAACTGTCCTTAGATTTGGAGAATAGAGCTACACCTCCTGCAAAGCCGTCCATTATCGAACCACCTCAATTAGAGCTAAAACCACTTCCGTCGCATTTGAGGTATAAATTTCTTGGCTTGAATAATACTTTACCAGTAATTGTTTCTTCGTTATTGAATGATGTGCAGGTAGAGCAGTTGCTGCAAGTTTTGAAGGAACACAGACAAGCCGTCGGTTGGATAATTGCGGACATTCGGGGAATCCCTGTTGGAATTTGTGAGCACAAGATTCAACTAGAAAATGGGACAAAACCGAGTGTGGAGCACCAGCGACGGCTGAATCCATCAATGCAGGAAGTTGTGAAGAAAGAGATAATCAAATGGCTGGACGCTGGGGTAGTCTACCTAATTGCCGATAGTTCATGGGTGAGCCCGGTACAATGCGTGCCAAAGAAAGGAGGCATGACTGTGGTCAAGAATGAAAAGAACGAGCTAATTCCAACAAGGACAGTAACCGGATGGAGGGTATGCATGGATTACAGAAAGCTCAATAGTGTCACATGCAAGGACCACTTCCCTATGCCTTTTATTGATCAAATGCTTGATCGGCTAGCCGGAAAGTCCTTCTATTGCTTCCTCGACGGATACTCCGGGTATAATCAGATCAATATAGCTTTGGAGGACCAGGAGAAGACAACGTTCACATGCCCGTATGGAACATTTGCTTTCAGTCGAATGCCATTCGGCTTATGCAATGCTCTAGCCACCTTCCAGAGGTGTATGATGTCTATCTTTTCTGATATGGTAGAGGATTTCCTTGAGGTCTTTATGGATGATTTTTCGGTAGTCGGGGAAACTTTTGAGCAATGCCTAAAGAATCTGAAACAAGTGCTAAAGCGGTGCGAAGAGACAAACCTTGTACTAAACTGGGAGAAATGTCACTTCATGGTGGATGAAGGTATTGTGCTCGGACATAAAATCTCCAGGCATGGCATAGAGGTGGATAAAGCCAAAATTGAGATCATCTCCAAATTCCCTCCACCCACATCCGTAAAAGGTGTCCGTAGCTTTTTGGGGCATGCTGGATTTTACAGGCGGTTCATTAAGGACTTCTCAAAGATTGCACACCCAATGTGTAAACTCCTAAAGAAGGATGCCAAGTCCGTCTTTGATGAAAAATGCCTCGCAACTTTTGAGGAACTGAAAACAAAGCTCACCACAGCACCTATTATAGTCATACCTGATTGGTCGCTACCCTTTGAGCTTATGTGTGATGCTAGCGGTGTAGCTATTGGAGTTATGCTGGGACAAAGACACAATAAAGTTCTTCACCCAATATACTATGCTAGCAAGACACTTAATGGGGCGCAGATGAATTGCACTGTAACCGAGAAGGAACTGCTAGCATTGTGTATGCATTTGAGAAGTTCCGTGCATATCTACTGGGTTCTAAAGTGATTGTGTATACGGATCATGCAGCTCTACGTTATTTGATGGCGAAGAAAGATGCAAATCCACGACTAATCTGATGGGTGCTACTGCTGCAAGAGTTCGATTTCAAAGTTATGGATCGCAAGGGAACACAAAACCAAGTGGCAGATCACTTATCTAGACTGGAAGAATCAGGGAGACAAAAAGAAGAGCTAGAGATAAATGACTCATTTCCAGATGAACATATACTGATGGTATCTAATTCATTTGCACCATGGTATGCAGACATCGCCAATTACATTGTCAGTGATCTTATTCCGGAAGGGCTGGAATCATACCAACGGAAGAAGTTCTTGAGGGATTGTCGCAACTATTATTGGGAAGAACCATTCTTATTCCGTGTCTGTGCTGATAACATAATTAGAAGATGCGTACCTGAGGAAGAGATGTTACAGATTCTGAAAGCTTGCCATGACTCACCAGTTGGGGGTCATCATGGGGGTAATAAAACAGCTGCAAAGATTTTGGAGTGTGGGTATTACTGGCCTACTATTTATCAGGATGCTAATCAGTTGGTGAAGTCTTGCGACCAATGCCAACAACAGGGCCCAATTTCGAGGAGGCATGAGATGCCGATGAACTTTGTTATGGAAATAGAATTGTTCGATGTTTGGGGTATTGGCTTCATGGGCCCTTTCATAAGCTCATGTGGGATGAAATACATCCTAGTGGCTGTGGACTATGTATCCAAATGGGTTGAATCCGTTGCCTTACCAAACAACAAAGCTCGGAGTGTGACCGCATTTCTAAAGAAGAACATTTTCACCTGGTTTGGCACCCCAAGAGCCATTATCAGCGATGGAGGTTCACATTTCTATAACAGAATCTTTAAAGGTCTCCTCGACAAGTATGGGGTTAAGCATAAGGTTGCCACACCTTATCATCCACAATCGAGCGGTCAAGTTGAAGTATCCAACAGGGAGATCAAGAGCATTCTATCAAAGACGGTGAACGCAAATAGGACCGATTGGTCAAGAAAGCTAGATGATGCTCTATGGGCATATCGTACAGCTTACAAGACTCCTATCGGTACATCCCCGTATTGGTTAGTCTTTGGAAAGGCGTGCCATTTACCCGTAGAACTCGAGCATAAGGCTATGTGGGCCTTAAAGAGATTAAACATGGACGGGCGGAGGCCAGAGCTCTAAGGCGGGCACAGTTAAATGAAATGGAGGAATTCCGTCTTCATGCTTATGAGAGTGCAGCAGTTTATAAAGAACGAATGAAATTCGTCCATGATACAAAGATCATGAAAAGAGAGTTTAAGGCAGGGGACTTGGTGTTGCTGTTCAATTCAAGACTCAAATTATTTCCGGGGAAGCTGAAGTCTAAATGGTCTGGACCATTTAAAGTTGTTGATGTCTCTCCGTTTGGAGCTGTTGAATTAGCTTCGGAGGATGGGCTCCGGACTTTCAAGGTTAATGGGCAAAGAATCAAGCACTACTTGGGAGTAGATGGAGAAAAACATGTGGTAGAGCAGCTGGCTCTAAATGATGATCAAATCCCAACTACAGAATGATTGCAGAAGCACCCTAGCCTCGTCGTGCCGCGACGTTAAATCAAGCGCTTCATGGGAGGCAACCCATGTGTGGTATCATTAGCTTTTTTTTATGTTGTATTTTTATTTATTTAGAATTCAATATCACATTTGTACTTAGGGCTATTTGAAGGGTTTTAGAATGCAGGAATGTGATGAAAGGATACACGAATTGAAGAGGAGTGTTTGAAACTGCAGAAAAACATCAAGGTGTAAAATGCTGCACAAATGCGATCGCATTTCAGTTATGCGAACCGCATTTGTGCCGCAAACTGAAGCAGAAACTTGAGCAAATATATCTAGCATAAATGCGATAAAGCTCAACAGTTTGCGGTTCGCATTTAAGTTATGCGAACCGCATTCTCACCGCAAACAGAGACAGAGAATTCAGCTCAAAAGTCTGATAGAAATGCGATAGAAACTCCTATTATGCGGTTCGCATTGCAATTATGCGGAACTTAAATCGTCGCATAATTGCCAGGTACGTGTTCGCATTTCCTCCTTTTCTAAATCCTTCAATCTAAGTATATATAAAAAAAAAACACACACACACACACACAAACAAACAAAAAAAGAGAAGAGAAAACAGAAACAGAGGAAGACCTCCAACCAACTTCATCGGAAAAGTAAAAGTGCAAGTTCACCAATCCTCAAAGAGTTGATTCACCGTTGTCCTAAGAATTACAATCTTCTTCACAAGGTATGTTCATCCTTTGCTCCATCTTAAGTCTTTATTTAGCAAGGCTAGGGTTAGAACTCAGTAAAGTTGTTCAATTCGTTGGAATGGAAGATAGAAATCTAGGGTTTTCTTGCTTGAGGGATGAACATACTTGGATATTTGAAGGTATTTGCAGTCCACAAACTCAAAATGTGGACCGCAATCTGACCGCATCCCTAAACCCTAGGTGTCTAAGGAAGACAACATATGCGGTGAATCTGCGATCGCATAATCAATATGCGAACCGCAGAGCCACCGCAAACACAGCCAGATCATTTGGTTAGCACTGGTGAACTCTGCGGTGATTATGCGATCGCAAATCTCGCTTTGCGATGAGTTTGCGATCGCATTTGTGCGTATCCAACAGGCTTATGCTCGACAACAATCTGTGGTGGATTTGAGATTCGCATAGTGTTTATGCGATTCGCAGAATCCACCGCATAATGCCCTCTACCTGTCACGCAAAAGAATGCGACGTGTTTGCGGTTCGCATAGTGGTTATGCGACCGCAAACCACGCCGCATTTCTGTAACTCTTTGGTCATTTCTCCTATTTTTCCTTTCTCAAATAATGATAATGTCACTGACATCTCCCACTTATGCAGAAATGACAGCCAAAAAGCATTCCGCAAAGAGAGGGCCATCCTCCGCTTCAACCTCAGTACCACCCAAACGGGCAAGAAAGGAACCAACTGTACCTAACTCCTCCCAGTCTGATGAGGAGGACTGCGTACCGGAAGTTGATTTAGTAGTTGAGGCACGAAGGAAACGAGGTGATGACCTTCAGCTTCGTTTTGGGGTTGAAGGTTCAAGATCTTTGTTCAGGGAAGCGCTAACAAAGAGAAGGATCTTGGGGGAGAAAATGTTAAGCTTGAACGGGCTTCAGGACCAGTACCCTCATATTCTCAAAAACATTAAAACGAGAAAATGAGAGTACTTCACCACAGACCCCAAGGAATATAATGAGTCAATGGTGCGGGAATTCTATGCGTCGTATGGAGCTTCACGAACAGGGTATCATAGACGCAATCGAATATTCACCGGCATCGTCAACATTCGAGGGAAGGCTGTGTTTTGTGACAACGAACATATCAATGAACTCTACTTTACTGACTGGGAATCATGCACGGCGGAGTACGATGCAAAGTACTCCAACAGAGAGAACGAACGTGGACGGATAGCGTCCATCATTGCCAAGGGGAGTCCTGCCTGGATCAGTCCTGGAAAGAAAATTTACAAAGAAGACCTCACAAGGGAGGGCAAATATTGGCTCAACTTCGTCACCTCCCATTTAATACCCTCCAGGAATGAAACAGATATCAGCATTGAGAAGGCTCTTCTCATTGCATGTATAATGACGGGTATTAAAATTGATGTGGGGAGTCTTATCTTTCAGGAAATTGGCATCCGGGCTACTCAGCGGGCCACATCACTTCCCTTCCCAAGTTTGATCATAACCCTCTGCCAAGAGGTGAATGTCCGATTCTTACCACAACAAGACAAACTCGGGAGGTTTACGAGAGATATAGATATCACTCGTATAAGTGATTCGGTTGCCCCTCCAGTGACCCCAATTGAGGACATTGACTCCCAGAATCTCCTGTCTCCCCAAGATCCTGACACCTCCACTGTTGCTGAAGAAACTGCACCCTCATCTACCACTAGTCCATCTGCCTCACACCTGCCAACCATTTCAAGACTCGGTCTACTTGCTCATCACGCAAATTCTAAGGTAGACCAACTCTTGAAGACATTTCCCTCACTGATTAAACAGGCCTTGACTCCGATGCAAACGTCAATGACCGCTCTCCAACAACAACAATTAGCATTCGGAGATAGGTTCAACAAGCTGGAGTCTAGGGTTGAAAGAATTGAAAGAGGTGAGGTGAGGGGTTTGCCCCAACTGCGGGAGGAAGTACAATCAATGAAAACCGACCTCCAGAAGATGAAAAATCTGGAGTTCGACATATCATCTCTCATCCCCAACGAGGGTGACCAGGGTGCTGGCCGTGCTGACTTGGGCCTGGACTTCACGACACTAATGGCAGACATCGCACTTTCGTCTGCTAAAGTGTCTCAGCCTCCCGCCCCTACAGTCCAGGTCGATTCTATTGATGACGAGACATCGGAGCGGTCATCAGAATTCGAAGGGAACGAATCAGAGGAGGCCAGTTCAGAGTTCGATGAGGGTGAAACCCCTAAGAAAAAAGGCAAAGAAATTGTGGTGCCAATTGTGGAGGAGGAACAAGAGCAAGCAGACATCGAGAAGGCCATTTAGCAATCGCTAGCAGAGAGGGCTGCCAGGACACGTCCACCGGCGGGAGAATCTAGCAGCTCAGTGGCCTCACCACCTGCTCCAGACCAGACCCACATCCCTCCTACAGCTTCGAAGGAGACCTAGGCCACCGCATCTCTTCGCGCGATTGCGCCCCCAGGGAGCCCCTTGTACTCTATATTTCTTTTTATGCATTGGGGACAATGCATGTGTTTAAGTTGGGGGTGGTGGCCTTATATCCTTGTTTTGTCTGTATATTTGATTTATTTTTGGGCATGATTAGTGACATTTGATAACTGTACATTATATAGTAATTATTCATGATTGATGTATATATGCTGTCATAATTAAATAGTTAGCAATAAAATCCCCTTGTTTTTTCTTCTGCCGGGTTCTTTTTCAAGGGTGTGATAGTAGAACCGGGCCTATGAATATGAAGTATATTGACCAGGATGGTACGTTTGTTGAGTATCAAGTATGTAAACCTATGTGAGTAAACCCTTGTAACAAATCAATTATGTGAATTTAAGGCTCACTCGGTAACTCTAGGTCTACTTAGAATCGTGTATGTGTACACGAGGAAAGCCTCGAGTGACTAAATGTGGACTCTAAAGCTGTAAACTATGTTAACCGAACAGTGTGTGTACCAATGTGTGTGAGATCCTTGTTTTGATAGTTCTTGTGTTTACTGCGGCCATCTAGAACTTGCCTGATTGGTTTTTCAATGCCTATCATACGTACACTGAGTTAGAGAAATGATCTTAGGCTTTCTTTGATTATTGATGAAACCTTTCTAGCCTTTTCAGCTTACCTGTGCATAATGAATATCACTAGTACCCTATTTAAGCCTTGTAGCCTTTTCCTTGGCCTTCGCATTACAAACTTATCCCATTCATAAAACATGATCTCTTTTGAACCCGTTCCTCCTTGAACATTAAGAACATTGCTAAAAGTTTAAGTTGGGGGTATGGGTCAACATGAAAATGGGCAAGGTTGTGAAATGAGACTGAGAACCCATACCTCAAAAGGTTCAGATGAAGTATGAAAGCTCCAAAAAGAAAGAAAAAGAAAAACAGAAAAAAAAAATATGTGTGTTGTCATAAAAAGTGAGTTATGCAATGGCAAAAAGGGAGCTTGAGAATCAAATAAAGAGGTGTGCAAAGTGGGTTCCAATGCGGGAATGTAAGGCCACTGAGGCCATGTGGGTCAAAAAGAAACAAAAGGTTAAAAGAAAGAAGCGTGTAATTAGTGTTCAAGGAGGAAGTAGCCACTAGTATCCAAATATATATCCTACCCTTCCTTAAGCCGACATTACAAGCTTACAAAGTCCTTATGTGATCTCCAACCGAGTGTTCTTATACCTAGGCGATGAATTAAAATAAGGGCAAGCCTATGGTGTGGCATAGGGTGACACTTGAAATTTTGTTCTGAGAGTGAGTTTACTTGCACTTTAGTCCCTTTGTATTGCTATGATAAATATTGTGAGAGTGGGACTTTCTTTCCAGTGAGGGCACATACACTGCTAGGTTGATAGTAAGTTGAGCTTTGAGTAAGGCATAAGTGTGTTCAGCTAAAGGTAGCCTTTAGTTACTTTGTTGAGGCTCAAAATTCACTAATTGATTGGTTGTCTTTGAACATATTAATGATTCAAGGGGGGTACAGTGCTCAAAG
>MCJB01051415.1:0-28491 GCA_002018475.1 Nicotiana obtusifolia | reverse complement strand
ATATTGTAGATGATTTTGAGAGAATTAGAGAGAGTTTGATGATTTTTGTGAATAATATGATGAAATAATGGGGTATTTATAAGAAAAAATAGTTAGGGGGGTTATGGGGTGTAAAGAGCCGTTTTTGGCCGTTGCCAAACGGCTATTTCATCAATATAGCCGTTGGCAACGGCTATAATTTAAAGAGGAAGAAGCTGCCAGATTTCCGGTCCGGTCCGGTCCGGTTCCGGTCCGGTCCGGCCGGTCCGGCCCCCAACAGTACCGATTTCGTCCGGTTTTAAATCCCTGAGCCGTTTCGTGACCGGACCCCAACCCCCCTCGTGTATTTGGTCCGGTTCTAACCGGTCCGGACCGGTCCGGGCCGGTTTCAGGCCCCGAACCGGTCCGGTCCGGTTAGAACCGGACCATTAGCCAGTCCTAGATTGGCTATATGAATCCGTTATATTCTACTCGGGCTCATTTTCATTCCAAAAACTGGGAGCTCAATATCTGCCGACATGGCATCAGATACTTCTGAAGTTTTTAACTCTCATACCTGAATGCCTAAAGTCTGAACTACCAAAATCAAAACTTGAAGTTAGGCTCTGGCAGACCCGAAAGTCTGAGTTTGAACTGCAGCCCTAACTTCAGCCGACCATTTGAAGCTTGAAACTTTAGATCGGCGATTGGAACTTCAAACCAATGATCTAGAGTTTGATTCTAAGGCGGCTAAACTTTCAAAATTTTGTAAACTTTGGCTATTGTTTAAATAGGGTCCTAAAGATACTATTTTTGCACTTCGCCCTTAAAATCTGCAAGCGACAATCTAGAAATAAAAGGTTTGCAATTACATTGCTACATTTGAGTTACATGCCAAGAAAATCAGTAACATCGAATGTCAGCGGTTAGGTTTAGATGCTGCTCTATAGACTTCACCTTTGAATAAGAGGAAAATGAGCTACCACCTCAAATTCTATTCATAGCCTCATCAAATTTCAAACACACATTACAATAAAGCCTGCTGTTTTTCTTCTTCAATTAGTTTGGAGGCTTCATTTCCTACTACTTAGTTCAGAGAAAACTAAAAAATGCATTACTTACAATGTTGCCTACCAGAATGTAACGGAGACTCTCTGATACTCCTCGAATGATTATAGCTAAGTTGTTGCATTCCGTCTAGTTTCTTCTTTCGCCTTCCTGATTGTATTAAGCGAGAATGATTTGATAATATAGCGAGATCATTGAGGTCTTGAAGCGGAGTAAGAGCCTTCACAACTTCATCCATCGTAGGACGAGATTTAGGATCCCTGCTCAGGCACATGTAAGCTAGCTGCGCGATCTTCTGCACCCCTTTAACGGAGTAATTTAACTCCAGCCGAGGGTCCACAAGTTGATAAAACTTTCTCTTGTCAGCTAAATATGGCCTTGCCCATGCTACGAGATTTTGTTCTCCACTCGGACGCTTTTTGTCCATAGACCTCCTGCCAGTTAAAATCTCCAAGAGCACAACACCAAAACTAAAAACATCACTCTTCGATGTCAAATGTCCTGCGAAAATAGAAGACAGGTTTTGGTCATGTATCGACATTTTTAGAACACATTAAGCAGTGTGCAGTGGCGGAGCCACGTTTAACAGGTGGGTGCCAATTTGACACTCCTTCGCCGAAAAACTATACTATGTTGCTAGGTAAAAGTATTTGTTTTATGCATATATATTAAGTTGAATCCCCTTGGCTTTTTCATGTGTTGGCCAAACCAGATAGTCCATTTCCTCTCTTTTCTCGCTCCTCAAGAAATACGACTTAATTTTTCATATTTTAATACCCTTTAGTGAAAATTCTTGCTTCGCCACTAGCAGTGAGGACCTATTTGCTCAAGATATCTTGATCATGTTCCATTCAGATTAAGATATGTATGTTCCATTCTATAGACCATCATAGGATATTTATCCCTTATCTTCCTAGCAAATACCCTGAGAAATCCCAGCTAATCCTAAATACAAATTAAAGAAATTAATGAGAGCTGTTTACCTGTCATTACATATTCTGGAGCAGCATATCCATAAGTTCCCACAACGCGTGTAGAAACATGTGTTTTGTCACCTTGAGGACCAGCTTTAGCAAGGCCAAAGTCCGAAAGCTTAGCATTATATTCCTGCAGAATTTATATTAGTGTTGGAACCCAGGAGAAGTATCATACGACATAATTTGAGATGTTCCCGATCACTTACTGAATCAAGTAAGATATTTGACGTCTTGAAATCTCTGTAAATGACCGGTTCAGGGCCTCCGTGGAGAAATGCTAAGCCTTTGGCTGCACCAAGTGCAATTTTTATCCTGTTGGACCACGGGAGAGGTATCGTCCCTATGAGCAGTTATAATAGACATCAGCAGTTGCATTTTTACAGCAGAAGCACAAAATCAGGATAGAACAAGCTTCGGCATTTAGTTTTTCGCGGTCTTCATATGTTATTTATGTTGGTCAGAGACATTATCATACTTAGTTTGTGTATGTTTTTGTCAGAGTCGTGATACCGGGTTTTCTGAACCTTCCGATACAGTGCATAAACTTATGTGTAAAAAACCACGAAAATTCTAAAAATTAGTAGTTACGAACCCATAATTTTAAATATACAATGAGTTCAATGCTAAGAACCTTAAATGTTGAACACCATAGAGCTGAATCCTAGATCAGCCTCTGATTTTTGTCAGCACTAAGTTTCAGGACAAATTACAAAAGCCTATCAACTGTGACGAGTGATAAAAGATCAATTTGCTTGCACTAATAAGACCAAACGTTTCAAAAAGCAACGAGAAATTATAGAACTCACTTCTGAAAAGATGGTTTTCAAGGCTTCCACGGGTCATGAACTCATAAACGAGCAGCCTTTGATCATCTTCAATACAGTATCCAATTAACTTGACAAGATTAGGATGATGAAGCTGTCCAAGGAAGTCTACTTCTGCCTGTATTAAAATAATTGTGTTATATCCATTGCATATAGTCTTGCTTACTCTATTCGACTCATTTTCTTACTACTACTAACCACGAGCAGATAGTCTACGTACTAACCACCCATTCTCTATGGCCTTGAAGACCATCTGGTTTCAAGCTCTTGACAGCAACCGTAATCCCAGAACCGGGCTTTGCTGGTGCTGTCCCGTTCTCGTCTATCCAGCCTTTGAATACGTATCCAAATCCACCTTCACCAAGAATACTATCCGGTCTGAAGTTCCCCGTTGCAGCTTTTAGCTCTTGAAATGTGAACTGAAGCAGCTGCCGTTGCACTTTGTTTTCTGCAGCTGGTGTAAGTGTTGGTGGATCAGTATCATGAGGGGTATCAGAAGATACTCTTGCTTCATCCGGAACGCACATCTCCCTGTTGCTAGCGTTTAGGTATCGAGTCTCTGTGGCTGCACTTGCAAAAAGATGTTTGATTGTAAATACTTCATATATCTCTCAATATTTCTTTCTAGGAATAGACATACTACATTTTGGTTTCCAACAGTAATGTCGTCTAGATTGTTAAAATTAGATGAAGAGAGTAGTAGAAAGCTGTCATAGAAGGTTGATGTACGCAGGGGCGGAGGCGCAAGCCGACCTACAGGCTCGGCCGAACCTAGTAGCTTTTGCTCAAACAGTGTATTTGATTTTTTAAATTCATGAAATATGTATAAATATAAAGTATAAATATAAAATGAAGGTTGAAGTCGTGATCCCAAAATCCAGAACCCATAAGGTTGAAATCCTGGTTATTGAAAACATTTGAGTATGCTTTTTTTTCTTTTTAATTCTGTTAAATCATCTGTAGGGGGTGGGAGGGAAAGGGGTACAATGAGAATTTGAATTAACACTTATTATGTGGGAGACTCCATCTGATACCACTAGACTGTAAGACTTGGTGGTATATTTAAGCATGTATTTTAGCGAATCAAGGGAATTAAGAGGAATATTCCATTAACTTTAATTTTCCATTAAACAAAAGAAAGAACCTTTGAAATATTAACAGAAATTATCCTTCTTTGAAATTTAATAAACAATCTTAAATATGATCATCACTCAGGGAAACTCCGGCAAACAAGAAGACAATATAGATAAATACTCATTGTCCATGTCGCTCCATTTAAGCTCATCTCAATTCCATACTAATATTTGTATACAATCACTCAATAAACAAAAGAAATTTACAAATGACTTAAAGAAAGCCCAAAGAATCACTAAGCAAGTAACACTGTATATATATTAGCCAACCTTGAAAGATCAAAATTTTAAACTTAAACAATGAACAAATATATTTTAGTATTCGCATCCAAGGGTATGCCAAGGTTTCAGGTTCAAATCCAGCGGAGATAAAAAAAAAAGTTGGTGATTTATTTCCAGCAATATAAGTCTTGATAGAGTAACCAGGAGGTCACGGGTTCAAGCTGTGGAAACAGACTCTTGTATAAATACAGGGTCATACTGTTTACAACCATTGTGGTCCGGCCCTTCCTGAACCCCCACATATCAAGAGCTTACAGCACCGGACTGTCCTTTAATATAAGTCTTTGATGGACAAAGTTACCAGGTGCCTAGATGGGAAGGTACCCAATAAAATAGTTGACAGCACAAACTAGCCCAAACATCACCGTTATAAATAAATAATAACAGAGAAAAAGGGTTATAAGTAGAAACAAACCTGCATCATAAACAAGACTAGTTCTTGGAATAGAATTAGCAGAGTGTTTAGAAACAGAAGAACTACAGGCACCTCCAATAACACTGGACCTAAGAACAGCCCAACACCCACAATTCTTATTTTTCTTCTTATTTTCCATGTCCTCTCTTTCTCTTACTCTTCTTCACTTGTTAGTTAGCCTTTTTCATGGACTGTAAAAGAGAGAGAGAAAAGAGAAAGCATTGAGAACAAAGAAAAGATTCACCATATATGCTTATTGAGATAAAAAGGAAGAGAGAGGGAAAAAAAGGGGGAAATTCCTTTGTTTGGTGTGAGAGAGATTGAAGGCATCATCATTAACAACATGATGGCAGTGTGTACAAAAAGAACTTTTCTCCCCACTCTTCCTTTTTCTGTAGGGAATGCCAGCCTCGTCACCTACAGCAACAACACACCCTACTCTTCCCTCATTCCACTGCAACAACAGTTAACGGTTAAACAATTGAGGGTCCGTTTGGTATAACAAAAAGTTTCACATTTTTCTCTAATTTGTGTTTCGCTATAAAAATTTTAAATTTCACTTGAAGTGAATTTGTAAAATTTTAAAAAATTATTTTTCAAAATTTTCACTTCAAAATCATTAAAAAAAAATCAAATACAGCTCCAAATTGTATTCATATCCAAACACATCTTTAATTTTTAAATATTATTTTCACTTAATTTTTTTCCCCCCTGAAATTTCACAATTTTTATGTCCGAATACCTATTACAATTTTTGGGCTTCCCGTTATGCCCCAACTAATTTGAACTAAAGTCCTTCTTGGGATAAAGCATTTTTTACTAAAGACAGACTTACTTGAATTGCTAAAAGGGGTTGTAAGTTGTGACACCCATAGTTCTTAATAAAGAGTACTGTATATTTAGTAACCTCATTGTATTTTTCTACTCTATAGGCTGGTTTGATACGAGAAATAAGGGATAATTAATTTCGGAATTTAATTTGAGTTAAGTTTATCTCACGTTTGGTTGGGATAAAATTATTGTATAACTAATTCCGAGATTAGTTATCTCGGGATTGTTGTGTTATTTTTATCCCTATGAGAGGGTGCGATAACAACCCCGGGATAATTAATTCCAAAATAATTAATCCCAGGATAGCTTGTTTCCCAACCAAATGACCCTATAATTACAAATACTACTCCATCCGTCTCAACTTATGTGAAGTTGTTTGGATTTAGAGAGTCAAACGAATTATTCATTCACCGTAATTTTTTCATATGCCTTTCTAAATATTTTGAATTATTAATTATTGTGATTTATAGTACTTTTTACACAGTTTTCAAATATATAAATTTCATTGAATTCAAGTAATATAAAAGTAATATTTTTAGCATTTAATGTGATCACGTTGATACCTTGTCTTTTTCTCTTATCTCACCTTTCATTATTATTAAATAATTTTATTTTATCCTTTCATCCTATGATTTTATATAATAATTTTACCCCATATCGTAATTTTTCTTTATAATATTATAAGTTTAATCTTCACATTACTGGTAGGTGATATCATGAAATGACAACAAACGATATAATCTATCGAATGATACAGTACAATATAAACAATGCGATATGATATATTATTAAAATATGTAACAACCATCCAAACAAGCCGTAAAAGATATTTTCATTTTATCTGTGTCAAATGCTTTACAAAGATTCCTTGCTCTTCTGTATAATATTTGATGAATTTAATTTTTTGTTCTCTAGTATAAATAATTGACTAAGATTTACGTACAACTTATGGGTGTATGTGGAACTTCTAGAACGTTAGGCAAACATGGCGTTTTGTAACTTAGCATCTTATGCCATTTATAGATGGAAAAACGCCCAAAAAGATAGCATCTGATTTCATAACAGAGACATATCTTAAGGTCATGCTTTGTCAAAATAATTATAATAATGACTAGCTCCATCTTTCATTTGAAATTGCCTATTGTTTGATCATTATGATTTTTTGAGAAATCCCGCCTTCTTGTAGCTATGATTAGTAGTTATTATGAAAAAGGGAAACAAACTGCAGACAATTAGTGTCACATTTTCGTGAAACTTTAAAGAATTAATTTTGCATGCTTGACCTATAATAATAATAACAATAACAAATTTAATATATAATATAAATAGAGTCCGCGAAAAATTAATGTGTACATAAACATTGTCCCTATCTTGAAAAGATTGAGAGGTTATTCCTGACGTATCCTAAAAGACAAAAAGAGTTTTGTGAATTGGGTAAATTTTTATGTTTGGTTTTTAGCCTAATATACACAACGTATCCCCTTATTTTAGGCATCAAAGTTTAATGCTACTATATTGTCATTTGGTGTCCATCTGTTGAGTCTGCACCTTGGTTCTTGAGCTTAAAAAGATCTATCCAAAAGTGGGATTTTCATGTTTGGTTCAAAATTCCAAAAAACAGTTCCTTTTTTTTTTCGGTCCTTTTTTGTCTTTTTAATATTATCGATTTGGAGAAGTAGGTCGACAAATTCTTTTCTTATTTGTGGTATCAATATGCGGGCAGCTCGATCAATTTTACGAGATATCTGTTATTTCCTATCAATATAAATATTGAATAGTTTTGTCTCTGTCCATCAAAACTTAAGATAGAAAGAAATCTAATATTTTTGCAGTAAAAATATAATTTTTTTTAATTAAAATAAATATACAAAATAAATTTAGTCTGAGAATAAAATACACAGAGATACATATTTGGCATGGCGTGACCTGGTGGACAATAAAGGGGAGGAAGATTGAAGAAGGATATTAATTTGGTGGGTTAGAACAATAATATGCCTAACTGATAAATTGTAACTGTATTAGCAGATTGTAATTTTGGTAATTAGTTTTTCTTGCGTTTGTCTTGTCCAAACTGTATGTCTTTCTTTCTTCTAATCTCGCCATTTACATATGTCATTATTAGTTTTCATGAAATAATCAAAATATAATTCAAGACAATTTTATCTCAAACTTTTTTATTCTTGAAGCTTGTCTAACAAAGAGCAGCTACCAACATGAAGAATGTAAAATATTGAATGGTCAAAACAGTAAAAGGGATGGTCAAGGGCACTTTGAGTAGCATTCTCTCTTTCCATTTATATGTATCCCAAAAACAATTAACTAAGTCATTTAGAAACCCAAAACTAATTAGACTTTATCTTATTTTTTTATATATTATGTATGTGTAGATTTCTTTTTGTTCTTCCGTCTAAAGGTGTCTTTATTTATTCAAAAAGGGAGCAGAGGGGACTGAGATGTGAGAGCTTGGTAGGGCTCATTTTAAATAACCAATAAAAACAAATCAAATTGTACATCCTTGATGCTTTTGTGTGATAAAAAGCAAAAGTAAGATCCTATTCTTTTAATTATTTTTTTGTACCGTGCTTGCAACTTGACTATGAATTGTTGGAAAAAAGTTGATACCCATTGCCAATACTAACTTTTTGGGTCCCTTCCATTGGCCCCTTCACATTGGCCTGTGGGGTGGGGGTCGGGGCAGCTAGAATTTTTAATAAGAGAAATTAAAATTTAAAATTCGATAAAAAGAAGTCAAAAGATAAAAAATGATGAATTTAAGATGGTTCAATATATATAAAAAACTTATCTAGTTACATAAATGTAATTTTTCGACAAAATTGCAGGCAAAAGTGGCTCCGCTATTAGACGGTGGGAGGGGGAAGGGGGAGATCGAGCAATCAATAATGTAGCTAGCCCACTTAATGTCAATATATGTATGGCAAACAAGATAACCCATTTCTTGAGGTAAAGTTAGCAAGGTCTATCATTGGTGCATGAGAAAATGTTAGGGCCATACATTTCAATTGGGGGAAACCAATTTTATGACCTATATGTCTGTCACACGAAATAAATAAATAATAATATGGATGATCGATAAATAAAATATAAGAGATTTTTGTAGAATTATTTTCTCTATTCAAATGCTAGCTCGTCAAGAGAGATCATATCCCTTTTCAGTCAGTTGTTGACTCTCATATCTATCTAAAACCTATAAAGATTTTGAAGGAGATTGATTTTTGTGCCCTATTACAAATATTCTTTTAGTTCTTTGATAATTTTCACATAAGATCGGTAAATAAAATTAGGGTCATTCTTTTCTATTAACATTATAGGTAGTAATAGGCGATGATTTTTTCAAGTTTCTGATTACCAAGTATAGTTATACACTCATACTGTAAAAGAATTTACACTATTAATAAAATTTGGTTAGTTATATAGCAGGCACTTCCCCAAACTTTATGTGCATGCAGGATACTTCGTGCACCGGCTGCCTTTTAATATAGCAAGGTTCACACTTTCTATGTTATTATATTAGGCTTTATATTAAAAGTTACTTATCCTGTATGTTAATTTTATATGATGGTCGTCTAAAAAATTTATACATGACAAGTATAAAGTTAAATTCTACTCCCTCCATTCCAATTTATGTGAAAGTATTTTTTTTGGTCCGTTCCAAAAATAATGACTCCTTTCTAAATTTAAAAATAATTTAGCCTAAACTTCCAAATCTACCTTTAACGAGAAGCTTTAATAACCACAAATACTCTAGACCCTTTTTGACTTGTTTAAGATCACAAATTCTAAAGTCTTATTTTTTTTTAAACTACGTAACAGTCAAACATGTTCACATAAATCAGAATAGGGAGAGTAATTATTAGTGTTTGGTGAATGTTTCTACGGTTACTAAGCTCTTAAACCACTTGAGCAGCATGTGGCATCAATGTTTAACCAACTATTCTTTTCTTTTTCACTAAAAATATGGCATCTCTTTTGGGTTGATTGGTAGTATTACTATATATAGGCATCCTCTCGAAAAATATATGGATGATATTTATATGCTTCCTTTGACTAAATAGTCTAAGATTCCATCATAAGTTGAAATTTAGACACTTGATTCGCTTTAAAGTTAATATTTTCTTGGTTGGTATTGAGTTAGAATGTTTTTATTTTATTATTATAACTATCTGATATAATACTTCAATTTAATTAATTTGGTTTTACATCGCGTAGTTTGTAACATATATCTTTGAGGTTGAGGTTGATCGTATTATCACTTTTAGCTCGCGCCAGAAATTATTTATATTCGATAGTTGATAAAGCGTATAAAATTTATATATTTTTTGTATATAATATACTGAATGTATATATATACAAAAAATATATATTTTTCGGCTATTATTTTGAGAACGGCTATACAATGTCATTTCCGAATAACTTTAGTCGACGTTGAGTTTTTCATCCATTGTCGGGTCTTCTCAAGTCTTAATCTATATCTATATCTATCTATATTATATTAAAAGCACGAAGGCCTTTGGCGAAATATCGTTTGTCTTTTTTACCCTTTATATGTATATTTCACATTAGACAAAATTATAATTTTAGTTTTTTCCCCTAATATTTAGAAGTTTTAAATCAACTAAAATGTTATTTATTTAATTTTTTCTTATTTGAACTATTCCTAATAGTTGGAACACTAAAATCATTTAGAGTTTACCTTATATAAATTATTCCTTATTTGAACCGCAAAATTACTAATCTAAGTGTGTGTATAGAGGAATAATTGGACAGAATTTGAACAATTACATTGCCCCTTTATATAGCGTGGGGATAATCTTTCATACAAGGTAAGAATCTGTTTACAAGATAAAATATCTCTTGATTTGCTGATTTAACGGTCTTGTTGATTGATGCCGTGATTCCCACCGAGATACTTACTTATCACGGGATTTCCGGTCCCTTCGTTATTCAAATTAGAAACTTACCCTAGGATATTTCCCGAAATCGAGCTCGACAGACTCATCTCGGGCACCATGGCTTCGTGTTCTGATTCGATGTTGTTCGGTCTCGACCTTCGATCTTTGGTATTTTGAACCCGGTTTACCGAGCAGTAGTTACGATTGATACCAACCGTATAGACGTCGAGCCAGATTTGTCCACATGTAGGCGGTCCCGAGTTCGACCCCATACAGATTGTCCTCTCATTTTTTGGAGTGTAATGACAAAAAACGATATGAGCCGCAACTTTTTGGTTAGGTTGAATGGCGACATACTTATGACGCGTGTGGCACGGAAGTCGGAGCGCCCCATCAAAGGAAACGAATCATTATTCTGATAAATGACGGTGGGACTGTGACGTACGTGGCACGTATCGAAAACGTCTCATCAGAGACAAAACTTGAGACAAACCTCTGCAATATCAGGTACATATCAATTAATGCTCTGCCGACTTGGGACGCGAACCGCCGCCCTTGAGGGGTTATAAATACCCTTCCTCATCTTTAGTTTCAGGCGTTTAAGTTATTTGATCAATTGAATCATTCCCTTCTTCAATTTCTCTAAATTTCCTTGCAAGTGATCTCCCCTTTGTTCTTATCTTACACCCGCAACTTCTAACTTCTTCATCTCTTACAACAATGGCGAAGACCTCCAAATCCGTTCCTCAGATGCAGACTCCTTCTTTCTCTCAACCTACTGAAGATCCTCAACCTGTTGATGTTGAGGAAACCATGGTAGAACCTCCTTTGAAGGCGTTTGTACCGACTGGATATTCAATCGGTGCAGACTTTAAAGTAGATAAGACCTAGTCGATACAGGACCGGTGTGAACCGGTCACGAGGTACATTTGTTCGATTACGGACAAAGTCCTTGACAAGGTCAAAGAAGACTGTAATTGGATCGGCAAGTGTGTGGTCGTTCCTTCACCAGAAGAGGCGATCACCACCCACGTGGAGGGTTATTTGAGTGTTTACTCTTACCCCTTCACGTTGGGCCCTTTGGACCCGGTTATCGTTGCCTTTTGCAAAAGGTACGAAGTAACATTGGGTCAGATCCACCCCTCTTTCTGGAGAATAGTCATTCTCCTTTGCTTTTTTGCAAGCAAGATCGACGGGCATCCTTTCACCGTCGATCACCTTCTGCGGTTATACAGTCCTCGACTTTTCTGAGGGGGATTAAAAAAGCTTGCTCACCGAGCAAGCAAAGCCCCCTTCTCTAGCATCGATGAGGATAGGGATCGAGGCTGGATGGGCCGATTTGTTCGAGTGAAGACGTCGCACCTGATTCCGGCCGAAGACATGCCGTTCCCCGAGAAATGGAACATGAACCGTAAGTGTTACCCTATATCTCGACTTGTTCAATGTTTTTCCCTTCATCACTTTACTAACTAGTTTCATATGATGTAGCCGTATCTCGGGTGCTGGCCGCGATTTCTCATCTGACGGAATAGGTCAAAAAAATAGTGTCTTAGAGACCCTATTCGGAGCATGCTTGGCGTGAGCTCTCGAAGGGCCGATGGGAGGCCCGAGTTCATGGTAAGACAGGTTAAGTTCGAACTCAGCTTTCAGGTTATTGATCTCTAATTTGCTTTACTCTTCATTTGTAGGTTTTTATCGAAGGACGTTGAATTGAGGCCAGTGTCCACTGGTGATGAGGTTCCCTACGAGCCCCCTGTTTCAGAGCAGGAGAAAGAGAAAAAGAGGAAAGAGCTCCCCAGTTCTTCGGAGCCCGGGAAAAAGAGGCCGAAGAAGAGGATCGCTTGTAAGCCCAAGAGGAACATTGACGACCGAATACTATCCTCGGACTCACTTCGACGATTGAGGGACGAGTCCGAGGAAGATGAAGATTTTGACTTTTTGGGTAGCGAGCCATCCCGAACTGAAGGACGGGGAGTCCCCAAGCTGAGGGCCGATGAAATAGACCTTCATCGGGTCGGGGGCTCTGAAATGGGGGCAAGAGCTGGGCCGCACAGGGAGTCTTAGGCCCTATAAAGATGATAGATTCTCCTTCCTTCTCGGAGTCGACGCTCAACGAGGCCCAAGAAGCAAAAGAATATTCCCCGGGCGGGTCCATGTACCGAAAGGCCCTTTTCGAGGTTTCTTCGACGGTGTGGATTCGGCTTCTGCTGAAGATACCTTTGGGCTCGGTAACCTCGAAGTACCGAGGAGAAGTCCCTCCACCGGCATGAGAGGGGGTTCTTTCGGTTCGAAGTTGGTCAATAGATTTCCTGCTCCGAGTTCATACCCTGATCGGAAGCGGATCATATCCTTCGCCATTCTTGAAGATGCTAAGGTCCTTTTCGCTACTGTAGGGGTGGCCAACTATCTTCAGTGTTTGGTGACCAAAGAAGATCAGGCCAAGATGAACGAGGTGGATGCATTCTGCTTGTTCAACGAAGCTCAGCAAGCATTGAATAGGGTAATTTTCTGATAGGCCTTATCTGGTGTTCACTGTTTTGCACTTTAAAACTTTAGATAACTGCCATATTTCCTTTCGTGTTTGCAGGCCTCGGTGCTTCATCATGAGGCTTTTCTTCGCCACCGGGAAGAATGGGGATGCTGCGAGCGGCTCGAAGGGGAGATGGTGAACCTTCGGGCCGAACTAGATCTCGTCCGGAGAGACAATTTTGGCCTAGTCGAGCAGGTGAGGCAACAGCTCGATCAAATCACCCAACTCCGATCTGAGGCAAGCGTGGCTAAAACTGAAGCCAATGAGTGGAAGAGCAAGATGGATCAGCCGACTTCAGAAAAAGAGGTCTTCCGTGCTCAGTTAGTTTCAGCAGAAGCTCAACTGAGAGAAGTAAAAGGGAGAATCGAGGCTCTGACTAAGAGCACTGATGAACTCCAATCCCAAGTCAGCGTGATCACCTCAGATCGAGATGCTTTAGCCAACGAGCTGCATACGACGAAATCGGAGGCTACTACAACCAAAGTTGAGGTCGATGAGCTGGTGGCCTAGTATAAGGCCGACGCCGAGGCTGCCCAAGATCAATAAAAAAATTTGGTTGATCATATGAAGTGTCAAACTCGCCTGTTCGTCCTCGAGGAGATACATGCTCGGGGTTTCGATCTATCGGCTGAGATCGAAGATGCCAAAAAGACCGAGGCCGAAGCCAGAAAGCAAGCCTTTCCGGAGGAAGATGACTCCGAGAGCTCAGAATGAAGCGCCCCTTCCTTTTGACATTATGTAATGAAGTTCCTATTTTTGTAATTGTATTTTGTTGTGTGTATATATAAAAGCCCTTTTTCCTTTCTTTTTTTCCATGGTTTTCATTTCTGACTTGGTTTAATTCTTACCCATAGAACTAAGGGTTTGCCTCGATAAATTTTCTGTCCCCTTGAATTCTATTGACTCAATTTGGGCTTGTCCATTTAACTCGGTATGGCCTTGGCTTCTTAAGGATCGGGGTTTGCTCTTAGCCTTTTAAGAATCGGGATTTGCCTTAGTAGGTCTTATTCCCCTTCGAGTTACATTAACTTGGTATGGCTTTAGCCTTTTAAGAATCGGGGTTTGTCTTAGTAGGTCTTATTCCCCTTCGAGTTTCATTAACTCAGTGTGGCCTTAGCCTTTTAAGAATTGGGATTTGCCTTAGTAGGTCTTATTCCCCTTCGAGTTTCATTAACTTGGTGTGGCCTTAGCCTATTAAGAATTGGGGTTTGCCTTAGTAGGTCTTATTCCCCTTCGAGTTTCATTAACTTAGTGTGGCCTTAGCCTATTAAGAATCGGGGTTTGCCTTAGTAGGTCTTATTTCCTCTTCGAATAAATTTGCTTTTCGGATGAGTCCCCGAGTGGGGCAGTGTTTAATCGAACATAGAAAATTAAAACAGTCCTTAGGCTCGTTTGATCGGAGATAAGACATTTGTATATAAGAGATCTTTATTCTTGTTCATGTTCTTGTACAATCTAAGCCGGGGTTCGATCAATCTATCCGGGCATGGTTCCTTTGACCGTTTGATCCTTACATTGGATCCTAATGATCTTTGATTCGATTCTAGAGATGTTTTCCCAAGCCGAAATAGTTAAGCAGCCCTCCAATATTTGAGGTCGATTGATGATTGAAATCGAATATTGTTGTCACCGAATTTTTATCGTCCTTTAAATCTAAGTTAGCACGATTTACTGGTTGCCTCGTTAAAAACCTTGCGGTAAAATCCAGTTTGGGACAAAACCGGTCGAAGGGAAAAAGAGTGCAATGCGTGCTTTCAGTCCTAATATCCCATACTCTTCGAATTCAAGGCAACTTTATTTAGTACCTGCGAATGTTAGTTTGCCGATGTAGAATAAAAACAAATAAAAATAAGGAATGAAGGACCGTACCTTAGCAGTAGTACCGCTTCAAGTGACTTACGTTCCAGTTGTTTGGCAGTGGTTTGCCATCCATTATTCCAAGCTTGTAGGATCCCTTTCCGGTGATTTTATTACGGAGTAAGGTCCTTCCCAGTTTGGTCCCAATTTCCCTTCATTCGGGTTTCGTGTGTTGGGTATGACCTTCCTAAGTACTAAATCTCCGATGTTGAAGTGTCGAAGATGGGTTCTCCTGTTGTAGTATCTTTCGATCTTTTGTTTTTGAGCGGCCAATAGGATGAGGGAAGCTTCCCTTCTTTTATCCAATAGTTCCAGATTCATATTCATAGCTTCGTGGTTCGATTCTTCGGTCGTATAGCGGAATCTGACACTTGGTTCACCGACTTCGACTGGTATCAAAGCTTCGGCATCGTAAACCAGGGAAAAAGGAGTGGCTCCTGTGCTAGATTTCTCGATCGTGCGATATGCCCACAGGACTTCGAGCAATATTTCCTTCCGTTTCCCCTTCACATCAGTTAACCTCTTTTTGAGATTTCGAAGTATTGTCTTGTTGGTAGATTCGACTTGTCCATTCCCGCTGGGGTGGTAGGGCGTTGATAGGATTCTTTTGATCTTGTTATCTTCGAGGAATTTTGTCAATTTGCTGCCGACGAACTGTTTCCCGTTGTCACGCACGATCTTTGATGGCATCCTAAACCGACATATGATGTGATCCCAAATGAAATCGATTACTTCTTTTTCCCTAACTTTCTCATATGCCTGCACTTCCACCCATCTGGAGAAATAATCAGTCATAAAAAGAATGAATTGAGCGTTACCTGGTGAATAGGGAAGAGGGCCAACGATGTCCATTCCCCACTTCATGAACGGCCATGGTGATAAGACCGAATGTAACGTTTCTCCAGGTCGATGGATCATCAGGGCATGCCTTTGACATTGTTAAATTTTCGAACGAACTCCTTCGCGTCCTTTTCTATGTCGACCAAATAATAACCGGCTCTGATTATTTTTCGGATTAGGGGTTCGGCACCGGAGTGGTTCCCACAAGTGCCTTTATGGATTTCTCTTAAAATGTATTCAGTGTCACCCGGTCCCAAACATATCGTGAGGGGGCCGCCGAACGTCTTTCTAAATAGAGTTCCATCATCGGACAAGCAGAACCCAGCCGCCTTTGTACGCAAGGCTCTTAATTCTTTTGGATCTGAGGGGAGTTTTCCGGAGCCGAGGTATTCTATGTATTTGTTCCTCCAATCCTAGGTTAGACTCGTCGTATTGATTTCCGCGTGGCCTTCTTCTACTATCGACCTCATGAGCTGTACGACCTTTTCGGATTCGATCTCATCATCTTCGACCTATGATCCCAAACTGGCGAGGGCATCGGCTTCGTTGTTTTGCTCTCGAGGTATGTGTTGTAAGGTCCATTCTTTGAACCTATGTAGTGTAACTTGTAGTTTGTCTAAATATCTTTGCATCCGTCCTTCTTTGACCTCGAATGCTCTATTGACTTGATTCATCACAAGAACGGAGTCGCACTTAGCTTCGATTATTTCCGCTCCCAGGCTTTTGGCTAGTTCTAAACCTGCAATCATGGCCTCATATTCTGCTTCATTGTTAGTTAACTTTACAGTCTTGATAGACTATCAAATTGTGTTACCGGTTGGGGGCTTTAGCATGATACCAAGCCCTGATCCCTTCGCATTCGAGGCACCATCTATGAACAGAGTCCACACTCCCGATGGAGTCCCCGATCCGGCTAGTAGCTCTCTTTCGACCTCTGGTATTAGGAATGGTGTAAAATCGGCAACAAAATCTGCTAACACCTGAGATTTAATGGTGGTTCGGGGTCGATATTCAATATCATGCCCGCTTACTTCGATAGCCCATTTGGCCAATCGGTCGGAGAGCTCGGGCTTATGCATTATGTTTCTTAACGGGTAAGTCGTTACGACAAAAATGGGATGACATTGGAAATAAGGCTTCAGTTTTCTGGAGGCACTCAACAAAGCGAGTGCCAGTTTTTCCAAGTGAGAGTATCTAGTTTCAGCCTAGCCTAAGGTTCTACTAACGTAATAAATTGGAAATTGCGTACCTTTCTCTTCTCGAACTAGAACTCCACTTACCGCTACTTCCGAGACCGCAAGGTAAAGGTACAGTTGTTCACCTATCTTCGGTGTATGTAGCAAGGGCGAGCTAGACAGATACCTTTTGAGCTCTTCTAAAGCGTGATGGCATTCCGGTGTCCATGAGAAGTTATTCTTCTTTTTCAACAGACTGAAACATCGATGGCTTTTACCGGATGATCTTGAAATAAATCGTCCCAAAGAGGCTATACGGCCTGTCAGCTTTTGTACAACCTTCACATTATCTACTACTGTGATGTCCAGGATAGCCTTGATCTTTTCGGGGTTTATTTCGATTCCTCGATTCGAGACCATGACACCGAGGAACTTGCCTGAGCCTACACCAAACACGTATTTTTTCGGGTTCAACTTCATGTTATATTGCTTCAGCACGTCGAATGTTTCCTGCAAATGGTTCAAATGATCCTCTGCTCTCAGGGACTTAACTAACATATCGTCAATATAAAATTCTATCATTTTTCCTAGTTGTTTTTCAAACATTCGGTTTACTAGGTGTTGGTAAGTGGCTCCTGCATTTTTTAACCCAAGTGACATCACGTTGTAACAGTATGTGCCATACTTAGTGATGAAGGATGTTTTTTCTTGATCAGCCGGGTCAATTCGTATTTGGTTATAGCTAGAGTAAGCATCGAGAAAACTAAGGGTCTCATGGCCAGCGGTAGCATCGATCATGCGATCGATGTTGGGTAAAGGGAAAGAGTCTTTTGGGCATGCCTTATCAGATCCTTGTAATCTACATACATTCTTAGTTTATTCCCTTTTTTAGGGACTACTACTACGTTTGCTAACCATTCCGGGTATTTAACCTCCCGAATGGACCCTATCTTTAGAAGCTTAGTTACCTCATCCTTGATGAATGCGTGTTTGATCTCGGACTGAGGCCTCCTTTTTTGCTTGACCGGTTGGAACTTCTGATCTAGGCTCAGCTTGTGAGTTGTTATCTCCGACGGTATACCTGTTATATCAAGGTGGGACCAAGAGAAGCAATCTTCGTTAGTTATAAGGAATTGGATGAATTTTGTCCTGAGCTCGGAGCTTAGGCCCGAGCCCGGATATACCTTTCGTTCGGGTAAGTCTTCTCGAAGTGAGACTTGCTCGAGTTCCTCAACCGTCGATTTGGTAGCATCGGACTCATAGGGACTGACGAAAGATCTGGGGATTCCGTAATCGTCATCCTCGACATATGTTTGTTTATCTACGTTTGTCGAAGATGATGTCTGTGATTGCTATTTTATCTTGTTCTCGACCCTTTGGTAAGGAACTGTTGGTGCTGTTGTTATTTCTTCCACCTTCAACATTTCTTTCGCAGCCGGTTGTTCACCATAAATTGTTATAATTCCATCGGGTGATGGGAATTTCAGCACTTGGTGCAGCGTCGAAGGCACGACTCTAATGTCGTGGATCCATGGTCTCTCGAATAGAGCATTGTACCTCATGTCTCCTCTGATTACGCAAAACTTTATTTCTCGAATGGTTCCGGCAGTGTTTATCGGTAACGTTATTTCGCCCTTGGTGGTTTCACATGCCATGTTGAACCCATTGAGTACTCGGACTTTAGGAACAATTCGATCTGTAAGGCCGAGTTGTTCTATGACCCATGATCGGATTATATTGGCCGGACTGCCTGGCTCGACCAATACGCATTTTACTTTAATTCTGTGTATAAGCATAGATATCACTAGCGCGTCATTGTGAGGTTGCATAATGCCTTCTGCATCTTCCTCGCTAAAATGTAAGATTCCCTCCGTCGCGTAATCTCGAGTGCGTTTTTCCCTGGTAATGGATATCTTGGTGCATTTCAGCATCGGGCCTTGAGGGGCATCCACCCTGCCGATAATCATGTTGATCGTGTGTTGTGGCTCTTCTTGGCTTGCCTGTCTATTTCTGTTCCCGAAATGATTCTTCGCTCGGTCGCTTAAGAAATCTCGAAGATGCCCGTTTTCGAGCAACCTTGCTACCTCCTCTCTCAATTGTCGGCAATCTTTTGTTCGATGTCCGTGAGTATCGTGATATTTGCCTATTAGATTAGGATCCCTTTGGGCTGGATCCGATTGTGACGGTCGAGGCCACTTAGTGTCTTTGATGCGACCGATAGCTGATACAAGAGTAGCCGCATCAATATTGAAATTGTACTCCGATAACCGTGGTGCTTCTTGATGATCGGTGGTTCTCTCGAAGTTGCCTTTAATTATGGGCCCTCGGTTATTCCGACCTTGATCGTTTCTCCTTTCGTGTCTTGGGGAGTTTTTCCTTGCTGTAGTGATTTTTCTATCCCCATGATATGGCCGATGTCGATCTCTATTTAGTCTCGGTTTACGATAAATCTCCTTTCAAACTCTATCATGAGTTCTGACGGGATAAATAGATCCCAAAGGGGCTCCAAGTTGATCATCTTCGACTCTGATTTTCGATTGGTATCGGTTATGCACATCTGCCCATGTGACGGCTGGATATTCTATCAAGTTTTGCTTGAGTTGCTGTGAAGCCGTCGAACTTAGAGCATTGAGCCCCTGGGTGAAGGCCTGAACAGCCCAATCGTCAGTGACCAGTGGCAGGTCCATCTGCTCCATCTGAAAACGAGATACAAATTCTCTGAGCATCTTGTTATCTTTTTGTCTGACTTTGAATAGGTCCGACTTCCTCGTTTCTACTTTGATAGCGCCTGCATGTGGTTTTACAAATGAATCTGCAAGCATAGCGAAAGAGTCAATGGAATTAGGGGGTAAGTTATGATACCATGTCATGGCCCCCTTCGACAAGGTTTCCCCGAACTTTTTCAAAAGAACGGACTTGATTTCGTCGTCTTCTAAGTCGTTCCCTTTTATAGCGCATGTATATGCGATCACATGCTCATTTGGATCGGTTGTTCCATTGTACTTGGGGATTTCCGGCATGTGGAATTTCTTGGGTATTGGTTTTGGAGCGGCGCTCGATGGGAATGGTTTCTGTACAAATTTTTTGAAATCCAAGCCCTTTAATATCGGGGGTGCTCCCGGGATTTGATCCACCCTGGAATTGTACGTTTCTACCTTTTTGTCGTTAGCCTCGATTTTTTTCTCTCAAGACTCGACTCGTCTGGTTAATTCCTCGAGCATCCTCATGATCCCGGAGTTTGCCCTCGATTCACTTTCATTCGGCTCTTCTGTGACTGGTTCATTCTCAGGAATAGTTCCTCGAGAAGGGCCGAGCTCAACTTTGTTCGATATTTGGCTTCGATTTTGTAATTGAGCAATGGCTGTCTGCTGGGCTTGTAACATGTCAAAGATTATTCTGAGGTTGATCCCGTCCCTTTCGTCGTTTTGGGGACCCTGTGTTGTTGATCGATGTTCCCTACGAACTCTATTTAACAGACCAGTAGTTTGATATACATCGACTGCCACTTGTGAATTGGCGTCGATCGGAACCTCATCACCGGGTGCTGTGTTGTTGTTTTCGCCTTGATGATCAAATTCATTATCGACATACAAAGGCACAGATTGTGAATGCGAGATAGCTGTACTGTAACCTGAATTAGAGGTACTTCACAGAGCAAGTGTAAAACGATTTGCGTGACAAAAAATTATATCAAACACTCACTATTATCCTTAGCCCCACGGTGGGCGCCAAACTGTTTACCCTTAGCTTCGGATAACAATTGAATTTGTATGTAGTTTTAAGGGCACGTGATTTGATTTGGTACAAATAATGAATAATATAGTGGAGATTAAAGTGAGTAAATAAATGGAGAAGAAATGCAAACCACAAGCCTTGGATAGTCTTGGCCTTGCCTGATTTCTCCAAGATGAACAACAAATATGAACGAAACTAAACGAATAAAGTAATAATAAAAGCAGACTTCTTTCTCTATGTATTAATGATTGTTTTTTGTGATGTCCTAGAATAATTACATTGCCCCTTTATATAGCGTGGGAATAATCCTTTATACAAGGTAAGAATCTGTTTACAAGGTAAAATATCTCTTGATGTGCTGATTTAACGGTCTTATTGATTGATGTTGTGATTCCCGTCGAGATGCTTACTTATCACGGGATTTTCGGTCCTTTCGTCATTCAAATTTGATAACTTACCCTAGGACATTTCCCGGAATCGAGCTCAATAGGTTCATCTCGGGTACCATGGCTTCGAGTTCTAATTCGATGTTGTTCGATCTCGACCTTCCATCTTTGATACCTCGATATTCCTGCTTCGATGTTATTCGGTCTCGCTCTTCGATCTTTGATATCTTAATCCCATGTAGGCGGTTCGAGTTCGTCCCCATACAATAAGGCAAGCTTACAAGTTTTGTTCCAAATTTTTAAGTTCACATTAGAAACAACAAAATATTTCAAAATACTTTTTTTTTAATCCTAAATCTTTATCGTATTTTTTATATATTATTATAAAAGCACAAAACCCTGAAATAAAAACTTTATAGATTTATCTTTTCAAAAAATTTTAAATCTCGATTATAGTATTCACTAGACTAAGGGCTCGATAAAGCCAGGAAAGGTATAATTTTCAATACCAAATTTATACTTGAAGGCAATATTGTCGAATGGAGTATGTTCCTTTTTTTTTTTTAAATATAAGTTCCACCTCTTTCAATGAAAAATCTGCTAACATTTTTACTGTAATACAAATTTGATCAATCACTTTGTGTTTATATAGATGTGTCTTCAATTACCATATTTAAGAACATATGAAATTTCGTATAATAAATTCATTATCTTAACATATTATTTTAATAATCTATACCATAACATGTGTAACACACGTACACTAAAACTAGTTAAACAAAAGTGCATAGTCATAAGAGCTATATCATATAAGATCCTTAATTAAACAAATATAATTACAATAACTTTCTGTTTCTTCCCAACACAGCTGTTATTTGTGTAGTAAAAAAATTTCTTTTACTTCCCACTTCGCAATTAGTATTTAAAATATTTCAATTATAACAAAATTGTGGCTATTACAGCATTTAATTATCTGAGTTTAATTTGAAAACAATTAAGGAAATAATTTTTACACTGAGATTACAATCATATGATTTGGTTCTGGTATTTTGTACCCAATAATTTTGTGACACAAAAAGAGTACTAATTTTAGGACAGATGGAACCCCATTTGTACATATTGCCGCTATTAAAGAAGCTCTTTAAAATATGGCCACGAATTAAAAATTAATGCAACTTTAGCCATTTTTATGTAATAAAAATCAATCACATATATTTGATGCTCCCAAATTTCCCAATAAGCTTTCATTTCCTTCATCATCCATAGTCAGAACTTAAATCCATTTCTCAAGCAGACCATTTAGCTTTCTAAATGAGAATTCAAACATTTAACACAGTTTTCAGGCTTTGAATCTCACCTCATTCTTCATTATCTTCTTCAAGCATGGACAAACACACCACCAATCAACAACCTTGTTAACACAAATTTCGAATGTGAAAAACCAGACAATTGCAATCACAGATTAATAAAGAAAATGTGATTTTGTTAATTATTTTTTGTCAGTATAATTTTATTTCTCCCTTGGTTCTTCTTGTTGAATTGTTCAATAGAGGATGAACTGGGCGTTTTTGAAGTATATCACATCCTTGGTGGGGAACCTTGAGAAAAACTTTATTTGATGTCTTGATCTTGTTTGACCCAAAATTTAGATATGGACTTAGACAATTAGATTTAATAAAATAGAGTTAATCTTAGCTAATATTAATGTC
The DNA here is from genome assembly GCA_002018475.1 of Nicotiana obtusifolia. NCBI lineage: Eukaryota > Viridiplantae > Streptophyta > Magnoliopsida > Solanales > Solanaceae > Nicotiana > Nicotiana obtusifolia. The sequence continues at coordinate 5,861 of MCJB01051415.1, read as the reverse complement.
CAAAAGATGTGTTAACTAATTTTGTAGTAAGACAATACGTATATAATCCAAGTAGCAACAGATGTTGACAACACTAGCAGTATTTAATAACCCAAAAAGAAGGGGATAACATTAAATAACAACAAATAGCGATAAATAATATAAGAACGTATGAGTCAACCGAAAATGGTGAGATCTGTGGATGTTCTTTCTGACAATGATGGATGATTGATGAGCCTTCGAATGTTCAGATTGTTCTTGGATCAAGTGAAAAAGTTAGGCAAAAATCTTAAGAAAAAGCTGTATATTGCATGTTTGCAATAAAGCCAGATTCTACAGAGAAAGTCAATGTGTTTTGTTACAAGTGAATATCTTATGTCCCCTATCATTATGTTTCTTTCTATTTTTAGGGAACATATACGTAAAAAACCTAATAGTACAGGTCTAGAGAATATCCACAAGAATATTTTTATTATCTTATCCTAAAACTACCCGTTATTCATTTTGTCTACGATGAGTGCTCGACCTCTACCTTGATCTTTGATGGCTCCTCGACCTTGATCTTCAATAACTCATCGGCTCCGCCCTTCATCTCTTAAAAGACCACTTCGACCTTGGGCGGGCCTTTGCCGAAGTCATACCGGTGAAACATGGCAGCCCATGAAGGCTCTCTTAATGTTGATTCACTTTAATCATATCAAAGATAATTTTTGGCCTATACAGTTAGCCCCACCGCTTGTTGAGGTCGTCCTCGCTGGTGAGTTTGATGAACGAATAATGTCATTCATGGTCGATCTTATCGAGCAAACTATACGGGTCATAGTTGTCGTGGTGAGCAGGCAACGTGGCTCTCTGTGGGCCGTGTATTTCAAATCCCTTAAATTTTTCGGGTGATTTGTTGGATCCATCTAGTCCAAGAGAAGGGGTGACGTCATGTGTCATAATGATGCTTGTTTCTGACGCACTACTTTGATTTGCGCGTGACCTTTGATTAGATTTGCCGTTTCGATTTTGGTGCCAATTATGATGAGTCATTTCGGGTTTGGTGCCCATTAAGGCAAAACATTTCGGGTTTTGGGGCCTTAATTTCCAGAAATAGGGTAAATAAACCTGGATTTGAAATTTCACTCTCCTAAAGTTTTGAATATCAGTTTCTTTTCTGAATCTTTTTTTTCTGTTCCATTACCTCACACCGTACTCCATTCTCTCTTTCTTGCATTCTTCTTCCTTATCTCAAAGTATGTCAAACATATCCTTAGATGCTGGTGAAGGGAGTCGCGCGCTCCCTTGGCAGTTGTGTTTCCTAATTGTGAGGAGAGTGTTTCCACCATTGCCGAGGATGAAGCTTTCTTGTTGGTGGAGGAGATACTCCCTCGCATTCCAATGCCAGGTCGGATCTCACTCGATCACCGGACGCGGCACCCGAGAATTTTCTATCGACGATGGCCTCCAAAGAGTTGGCTGAATTCAAAGTCAAGTTTGGTCTTCCCAACCACGTCGAAATGATCCCGGCTGAAGGGACGTGGTATAGGTTCATCGTCATGGGTACTGTGCTTTATACGCCTCCCCTTTCCTCACCAGTTACTCGTTCCCTCTTCTTCCATTGGTGGAAGAATTTTGTTGCCACTATGGCGTTTTTCCTACTCAGCTTGCACTGTTTGTCTGCAAAGTTATTAGAATCTTGACCAAATTCGCCGAGCTAGCGGGGGTCGAACTAACGCTGCAACATTTGGTGCACCTATTCGCCCCTAGCTTCTATACCGGAACGATGCTAAACCTTCGTCATTGTGGAGGAAAGTGCTTGGTGATGAAGATGGATGACAAGGCCAGTCGCCGGTTCTGGCTTGACTTCCTTTATGTCAGAACTGAGGACGTTGTGGCTAACATCGACGGCTTCCCTGAGGCTTGGAACTATACACTAAGTGTCCTATTTTTCTCTTTGTTTCCTTGCTTACTTTGAGTTAGTTAACTGATTTTCCCTTTCTTGCATCCAACGATCAGCCTCTTCCCCTAGTCGTGTGCATTGACGATTGGGTCGAGCAGGTTCTCCCTCAAGCAAAGGATCCGCGACTGGCCAAGCTTTTTTAAGAAGTTTATGCCGGCTCTTCCTTTAATAGGTAACTTGTTTTATCTGGCCGCGGTCGTTTTACTTTTTCCGTATGTCCGCTCACTTTACTAACTTCCATCTCTTTCTTTCCAGGTAGGGGGTCTTCTCGGAGGAGCCGTACACCTGTGCCTTCTTTTCGGAGAAGGGCTGCTACGCCTTCGGCTTCTGCCCCCATTGCGACTACTGTATCCCCCGCCCTTGTCCCTGCCTTGGCCACTGTGGTTCAAGAGCCTGACTTTGTCTCTATTACTACTTCTATTCCTCATCTCTTCTCGTTGATTGGCGAGGACGATGATGTCTTCTACGATGATGGGGGTATACGGCCTCGTAAGAGGAGATATGCTGGGGGAGAAGTGCCATTGGCTGTTGATTCCAAGGAGGGTGACTTCATTCTCTGAGAGACAGTCGTAATCCATGTTGGAGAAAATAACGGGGTGGATTCCAAGGCCTCACAACGGGAAGAGGTGAATGCGATTATGCTGGCGCATCCCAAGGGGGAAGCGATTGTGGAAGGGGCGCTTGATGACTACAGCCACGCACCTCTGCGGCAAGAGCAAGCTTCGACCTCTTGAACAACTATGGACGTCTCTTCACCTACTAGTGATAGGGGAAAGACCGTTGCCAAGGATGGTAACATCTCCGACTCCGATGTTGATTTGGATGACTTGAGAATAATAGATGAGGGGCTCACCCAGCTCGAGGTGAGATTGGAGGGAGGTTCATGGACCATCACGATCCCAATGGATCGTGATTTGTTGGTGACACTGAGGAGGTAGTCCCTGGCCTAGGTCCTCTCTGTTCTAATGTTGAGGGTAAGACCCTAAAGGAGATAGATGACAGTGCTCCGTCGAAGAGCATTGCCGGCCTTGCTCTCAGGGTAAGTATTGTTGTACGACCCTTTTCTAATGCCTTAGCTTGTTCTAAGTTCTGACCTTTTTCCTTTGATTTGCAGATGGTTATTCTGGAACCGAGAGAGCCTGGATGGAGAAAAGGCGCAAAGAGATCTTTGTGAAGTTGAAAGGGAAATATACTGAGTACCACGATAAATACCGAGATCTCTAAAGTCGGCTTCGTGAGGACGATGATGTGCGGGCCTTGAGGGAAGATTTGAAGAATAGAGATTATGAGCTGATGTAGGCCGTAGAGAAGTGAAACGTCCGCGAGTGGACATTGAGAAGCTCAATCTCAGTAGGGGCGTAGAGGCCCAATGCAGTGATCTTAAAGCCCAAGTGGTCCAGCTGCGAGGCCAACTTGAAGAGTGCCAGTTCCAGGCGGAGGCTTTCAAGGGAAAATTGTCGAGAAGTAGGAGGAGCTCGAAAAGGCGGAGTCCTCTCGGTTGGACGCTCGGAGGAAGGTGGACCTCCTCAAATTGGCAAATAAGACTCTTCGAGCTGAGAGGGAAAATGATCAATCGACAGCGAGGGCTAAGGAGGACTGTCTCGAGGAGAGGGTCGGGGAATTGGACAAGGAAAACTCTGAGCTTCATGACCGAGTTGCCGCTCTAGAGCTCGAGAGGGCCCAACTACTTGTGCGGCCTTTATTCTAATGCTTCTGATTTCCCCAACATCCCTCGGGAGTTATACGAAGAGTGGATCCATGCCGAGGCCTGGCTAGATGTATTTCGGGACTTGCATGCATCAGGCTTCGTTTCTGAGGCAGCCCTTGAGGATGCTCGGATTAAGGCTCGCGAAGCTTGGCTCACTTGTGGCTACGACCCTGCTACGCCTCGACTTGATGAGGAGGATGGGAAAGAGAGCATAGATTGGCTTGAGGAAGATGCCTGGTATGATTCTGTTTACCCTCAAGGCGAGGATGGAGAGAATGCCGGGGGTCGAGACAGTGAGGGTATTGGTGGTCAGGGTGATGTCGCCGTTGGAGATCAAGCTAGCAAGGACACTGAAGGCCATAATGGTTATGGCCAGTAGTTTTTTCTTTTTAACTTTCTTTGTATTTTTGTCGGTGTCCTCACGAGCCTTCGTAAAGAACTTTTTATTTACATATGAAATATTAAAGTTGTTCCTTGTACTTTCTTCCATTCTTGTGCTTTGTTTTTGCACTTGTATGTTTTTGCTTATGTTGTTTGCTCGTTTCGCTTTCTGTACTTTTTATTGTTGTTGTGTTCTGGCTAGCGTAATCTTGGAGTGTAATATTTAAGGGCCATTATTAGCCCTTTGTTTTCATAGGTCGAGTATTTCTTTTTGTTTAGATTTGGTTGATAGGTGTTGTTTGAACTTGGCCGAATTTGACCTTCCGTTAAGCTGTGGCCAAGGGCTGGTAGGTGTTGTTCGAGCATAGTCAGACTTGAACTTTCGTTAAGTTGTGGCCGAGGGCCAGTAGGTGTTTGTTCGAGCTGGGTCAAACTTATCCTTTTGTCAATTTGTAGCCGAGGGCCGTTAGGTGTTTGTTCGAGGTTAGTCGAACTTAACCTTTTGTCAACTTGTGGATGAGGGCCGTTAGGTGTTTGTTCTAGCTGGGTCGAACTTAACCTTTTGTCAACTTGTGGCCGAGGGCCTATAGATGTTTGTTCGAGCTGGGTCAAGCTTAACCTTTTGTCAAGTCCTGGCCGAGGGCCGATAGGTGTTTGTTCGAGCTAGGTCAAACTTAAACTTTTGTCAAGTTGTGGCCAAGGGCCGTTAGGTGTTTCTTCGAGCTGGGTCGAACTTAACCTTTTGTCAAATCGCGGCCGAGGGCTGCTAGGTGTTGTTCGAACTTAGTCGAACTTGACCTTTTGTTAAGTTGTGGCCAAGGGCTGTTAGGTGTTTGTTCGAGCTTGGTCGAACTTAACCTTTTGTCAGCTTGTGGCCCATTAGGTGTTTGTTCGAGCTAGGTCGAACTTAACCTTTTGTCAAATCGCAGCCTAGGGTCAGTAGGTGTTGTTCGAACATGGTCGAACATAACCTTTTGTTAAGGCGGTTTTGGTAAATGTAAGTTTCTATTGCTTTGATGTTGTTGCTCGGATTACATAATTGGAGAAAGTTACAAACTTTGAGCGTTGGCTGGCATTGCAGTCCAAGTCCCGGTCTATCTAGTCCCTTCATTGTTCGACTTGGAGAGTCTTGAGGAATTGAGCAATGAAAGAGAAATCAGTCTGTTCTTCGCAAACTTTGACTCGAAGTGTCCATTCCGTCGCCTTGTGAGAAATCTACTTGAGAAAACCCTAATGTGAAAAAACTCATGTGGGAAAAAAAGAGTACGACTTGGGGGACGCTTCTCCTTTTTAGAAATTAAAGTAATTGAGGTGACTGATATTCCAATTATTTGGTTATTGTTTTCCTTCTATTGTCTCTAGTTGGAATGAACCCTTGTTTGCTTTTTCTACAATCACTACTAGAAATCAGGCATTTAGAGACCAAAGATTAGCGACCAAAGTTGGTCTGCCACAAAAAGCGACCAACCTTGGTCGCCAACATAGACAAAAAAAATGAAAAAAAAACTTAAATAAAATAGCGACCATAATAGGTCGCATACTGGTCGCCCAAGTGTTCAACATTTTGACCGGACTGGTCAAACAAATTCGGTCAAAGAAAATTCAAAAATAGCGACCAACTTTGGTCGCTCAACTGGACCCACGTTCAATATTGGCGACCAAAGTTGGTCGCCCACGGAAGGGAAATACAGTAGCGACCAAAGTTGGTCGCTTTTCTTGAAATTTAAATTAAATCAGAAAATAAACTGGCGACCAACTTTGGTCGCTAAATGGAAGGAATTTTATGGTGACCTAGGCGACCAAAGTTGGTCGCTTCCATGAATATTAAATAAAATCAGAATTTAATTT
>MCJB01051414.1:0-28506 GCA_002018475.1 Nicotiana obtusifolia | reverse complement strand
AATTGCTAATACTTTGTACTTATTACGTGTGTTATGTTGTGTAAGATGTGATTTCGAGTGGAGAAATAAGTTTGGAGCTAAAATGGATGATTTGGAGCTTAGAAGTCTGAGCAGAAGACCAAGAAATTAAGCCGAGATCAGGTTCGGGGGTCGAGAACTAAGTCTGAAAATCAAAAAGTGAGGAAACAAAAAAGATTACTCTGGGAAACATACACTACCGCACTGTGATCCGCTCAAATTACACCTTAATAATAGTGTAAGCGATCGATGTCAAATATAGCAACCCAACTAGGTTGGGGTCGAATCCCACAGGGAATAGGCGTGAAACGAGTATCTGATTAATGTAATATTTCACTTAGTCTTAATTCGATCAAGTAACAAAATAAAATAAATCGATGTTGAGTACTTAAAGAAGATTAAACTAATAATTGCAGCTTGAAAAGAATAGTTGAATAAAGTTATGAAGTCGAGATACTAAGGTTGTGCTCCCCCTAATGTAGTAGAATGTATTGATATTGATATTAACATCCGCTCTTGATATGCAATTGGTTCTTACTAGTGTGATATCTGATATTTTCCAATATTTAGATAGCGTATCCTCCGATGATCCTCCCGAATACATTAGAGTCGAAATTAAGAATACCCAATCATTCGCCGACTTAAAATCCTCTTATTCCTAAGTGATTTTGTTAAACAAGGGTTAAAGCCTTGAATTGTCGTTACTTGTTTCTACCAAACTCTACCTCCCTTTTCCAAGGTACAATAGCGTAAATTGGCACCCGTTAATGTTTGCAACCACTAACGATTTAATTAAGAACGAGAAACAAATAAATATCAAGATTCTTTCGAAATTGGAAGCGATATCAATTATTCAATAACATTCCACCCATCTAGGGTTCACAACCTCAGTATTAGAATTTAGCTACACATATTGAAGACTAAAGAACAAATAAGAAAAGTTGGATTCATCTTACAATAATATTGATTTCTCAGTTTTGATCACCCAAAAATATCTCCCAATTTGAAACCACTAACAATTTAATTAAGAACGAGAAATAAATAAATATCAAGATTCTTTCGAAATTGGAAGCAACATCAATTATTCAATAACATTCCACCCATCTAGGGTTCACAACCTCAGTATTAGAATTTAGCTACACATATTGAAAACTAAAGAACAAATAAGAATAGTTGGATTCATCTTACAACAATATTGATTTCTCAGTTTTGATCACCCAAAAATATCTCCCAATTTGAAAATAACCAAAAGCACTATTTTGCACTTTGAATTCTGACATGTCTCTCCTTTTCACAACCCAAGAGATGCTATATTTATAGGCCCAAAAACCGAGGCAAAGTAAAATAACGTCTGACCTAATTTTCCATCTGCGATCACATTCCTGTCGCAGAACAGGAATGCGGTCCGCAGAATCTTCATCCTGTGTCGCATACTTCACCAGAACTTCTCCTTCCTGTCGCATTTAAGAATGCGGTCCGCAGAATGATTCTGCGATCGCAGAATGCGATCACCATTCCCCTCTATTTTTCACCTCAAACTCTGTCCGTGTCTGTGATGAAAATGCGATTAGCATTTCCATTCTGCGGTCGCATTTTTGACAGCATTCTTACTTTAACTTTGGCTTGAAGTTCTGTCCGCTTTGCGATTTAAGTCCTAATTCTGCGACTCGCATATCCACTTTGCGGTCGCAGAATTGCTCCTGCTGTGTTGTTGATCTCTTTTCTTGCCTTTGGACGGCTTTTGCACTGCTTTTCACACTTTTGGTTCTCTTTCATCCATATACTGAAATTACACTAAAACTAAGTAAATATCATGATAATTAACAAGCGAAACAAGCAATTTTCAAACAAATAGTATCAATATGTGCCGAAATTTCCCGGCACATCAATGGGTCAAAAGTTCCACAAGCTGGTTAATACGAGAGATTTCTTAGAAGAGGGCATAAAATCTGGTAAGGTACAATCTATGGCAGCACTACAAGTGGCCAGCAAGGCCATCCAGTCAGGATCAATCGGTAGCAGGAAGATAAAGAAAGAAGAGGTCTCTGCAATCATCCCTAACTATCAAACTATCCCATCTCATAGAAGCACCTCGTACTCCCCAAATAACCACTCGCCACTATCCACTTACGCTCCAGTCTATAATACCCAACCATAATACCACCCTCAACCACAATACAACCCTCCTCGAGCCAACAACAACCAAAACCCACAACAACTATATGCTCCTGTCCAAACCACTACTCACCAAAACCGACCTGTGTATGCACCACGCCCTTGTCCCAACTTTGAAGAAAGGGGTCCCAGAATGTATACCCCGATTGCTGAGCCTCTGGCTCAATTGTTTGAAAGGTTAAGAAGAGCAGGATTGGTACACCCAATCGAGGGAAGGATTCCTGAACATCCCTCCAAATATTTTGATGCCACTAGGAGATGCGTGTATCATTCCAATGTACAGGGGCACGATATTGAAGACCGTTTCAAGTTGAAAAATGAAATTGAAACCCTGATCAAGAGAGGAGCCATCCAGTGCACTCCAGCACTACCTAATATGAACCGCAACACATTGCCGAATCATCGAAACTAGGTAGCCAACATGATCACATTAGATGAAGAATATGACCTGAAAGGAACTATTGTCACTATAGGGAATGCAGAAGCCGAAAGGATCCTTCCTCAAAAGGCTCCCATCATTACATTGCAACTAAAGCCTACAGTGACCGTTCAAACTTATCTGCAGCAACCTACCGATGCTACTTAGACTGAAGAAGATTGGGAATACAAAACTGTCCCATGGACCTATCAGCAAAAGGAAAAAGCCAAAATGACAGACTCTGCCGCAGCCCATGGTATAACTAGGTCTGGGAGATGCTATGCCCCTGAAGAGGTCAATCGAGGAAATCCAGGGAGAGAACAAATTCCAAGGAGGAACATAATAGACCCAGAAGCTGTGGAGTTTTGGAAAAGGATGTCGAGTACAGAGTATTCTATGGAAGAACAGTTAAAGAAAACTCAAGCGCAGATATCCATCATGGATATACTGATAAGATCTAACAGCCATAAGGACGCTCTGTTGAAAGTACTAAGCGGGGTAAGTGTACCAAGTGACACCACCACCGAGGCATTGGCAGCGACAATTGGGAAAATGGTAGAAGGAAACATGATCACTTTCAGAAGAGAGGAACTTCCTATCGAAGGCGCAAGTCACAATAAGGCTATTCATATCACTGTCAAATGCGAGGACAAAGTGGTATCTCAAGTGCTGGTCGATGGAGGATCAGAAGTCAACATTTTCCCGATCTCCACCCTACGGGAGTTCGGAATTAATTTGAGGGAGGTCAAGGAAAGGCACGTAAGGGTGAGGGCCTTTGACGGTTCGCAAAAGGATGTTATTGGGGAAATTTATTTAAACTTGCAAATTGGGCCTGTTGACTTTCTAGTGCTATTTCAAGTGATGGACATCTCCTCTTCTTACAATTTGCTGCTAGGCAGGCCCTGGATACATATGGCAAAGGTCGTGCTATCTACCTTGCACCAATGCATAAAATTCGAGTGGGGATGCCAGGAGAAATGGTCCACGGTGAATGGGGTCACTCCGCCTATTTGGAGTATGTTGTCCCATTCATTGAGGGGCTAGACGGAGTTGCCTTCCACGTTGTAGAAATCATCTAGACTACTGAGAAGGAGAAGACTGAACAGAATGTGGAAATGCAATCGCCATACAGATCCAAGATGGCCCTGACGGAGATGATGAAATATGGATATAGGCCAAGAACAGGGTAGGGAGCCAAGTTAGATGGGATCATAGAGCCAATTGAACATAATGGGCATAAAGGAAGGGCTGGCATAGGATATCAGCCTCCGGAAGGGAAAACTCGCACCGTTAGCTCCGGGAAAAAGTTTTTTTGCCTGAGCATGTTGCAAGTCCGGTATAGAGTTCAACACCCAAAGATGATACCATCGACTGGATGGGAAAGCTGTTCGTGAATATGATTGAAGAATGCTATGAAGGAATTGACATCAATACACCGACTATCAGGGATGCCGAACCAGTCCATCTTTGGTTTGCTGGGAGTCTTGGTAGTATGGAATAGTAAAAGTTTTCTTTTGAAAGAGCATGGTCCATTGAGGCCTGCACCGTGTCTGTACCTTTTTGTCATTTGCCTCTTGTGAACGCTTAAGACCTTCCCCTTTTGATGAAATAAAAAAGAATCTTTTTCCTAAATATCGCAATTTATTTTACTGCTTTATTTATACCTAGTTTTTCTTTTCAGTAATCAAACCAATAAAAAATAACATTTCGCGATTATGACATGTAATGAAACCGCTGAGTGCAACGATCCGGTTTACGAGGAATATGACGAGAGTATGATGCCAGACAATCTCCCGCAGGAGATCGAACAGCTGGAGAGTTAGAAGAAGCCCAACCTCGTAGAAACAGAAGTAGTCAATCTTGGAAGCAAAGAAGACGTGAAAGAAACCAGAATCAGCATTCACCTAGAAGCCGAGAAGAAGGAAAAAATGATTGAGCTCCTTCAACAGTACGTCGACATGTTCGCATGGTCCTATGATGACATGACAGGATCAAGCACCAATATTGTCTTGCATCGACTACCTACTGACCCTACCTGACCGCTGGTCAAGCAGAAACCCAAGAAGTTCAAACATGATTTAAGTCTAAGGATAAAGGAAGAGGTGACCAAACAAATAGAAGCAAATGTAGTAAGGGTCACCAACTATCCAAGATGGTTGGCAAACATCGTCTCATTGCCCAAAAAGGATGGAAAGATCATAATATGTATGGATTACCGAGATCTTAACAAAGCCAGTCCAAAGGATGATTTCCCCTTGCCAAATATCCATTTTCCCATCGACAACTGTGCAAAGCATGAATTGCAGTCATTTGTGGATTATTTCACTGGATACTACCAAATCTTAATGCACGAGGAAGACGCAGAGAAGACAGCTTTCACCACACCTTGGGGAGTCTATTGTTACAGGGTTATGCCGTTCGGTCTCAAGAACACTGGCGCCACCTACAAGAGAGCCGTGACAACCCTCTTTCACGACATGATTCAAAAGGAAATTGAAGTGTATGTGGAAGATGTCATCATAAAATCTCGAAAGAGTTCAGAGCACTTGGACGACTTGAGGAAATTTTTCGAATGCCTGCAAAGGTACAATTTGAAGCCGAATCCATCGAAAATCAAGGCCATCCACGTATTACCACCAGCAAAGAGCAAGAAAGATGTCATGAGTTTCTTGGGAAGATTGAATTACATCAGCCGCTTCATAGCCCAGTCCACGCTAATCTGTGAACCCATTTTTAAGCTGCTAAAGAAGGATGTTGCCACGAAATGGATGGAGGAGTGCCAGAAACCTTCGACAGAATCAAAGAGTATCTTTCAAACCCGCCAGTGTTGGTTCCCCCTGAACCAGGGAAACCATTGTTGCTCTATTTGTTAGTCTTGGACAATGCCTTCGGCTGTATGTTGGGGCAACATGACGAAACTAGGAGAAAGGAGCAGGCCATCTACTACTTAAGCAAGAATTTCACATCATGCAAGGCCAAGTACACTTTGATAGAACGCAATTGTTGTGCTCTGACTTGGATTGCTCATAAGATAAGGCAGTACATGTCAATATACACCACACATCTGATATCTTGGCTCGACCTGCTCAAGTACATTTTTCAGAAGCCAATGCCTACTGGAAAGCTAGCTAAATGGAAAATTCTCCTCAGCGAATTTGACATTGTGTACACAACTCAGAAGGATATCAAAGGACAAGCTTTAGCCGACCACCTAGCCGAGAATCCAGTGGATGGGGATTACGAACCACTTACCACATATTTTCCTGATGAAGAAGTACTATTTGCCGGGGAAGATATTGCAAAATTATATCCTGGGTAGAGGATTTGTTTTGATGGAGCAACAAACATCAATAGATTTTGGATTGGGGCAGTCCTGATCTCAGAATATGAACAACACTATCCAGCATTGGCAAAGATAAGATTCCCTTGTACCAATAATATGGCTGAATACGAGGCATGCATCCTTGGAATCAGAATGGCAGTCGACATGAGCATCAAAGAACTTTTGGTCATAGGAGATTCTGATTTGCTGATCAACCAAGTCCAAGGAGAATGGTCAACCAAGAATGTCAAGATATTGCCGTACCTGCATTGCGTGAAGGAGCTGTGCAAGAAGTTCACAAAGATTGAGTTCAAACACGTCCCTAGAATTCAGAACGAGTTCGCCTACGCCCTTGCGACCTTATCATCCATGATTAAGCCAGACAAGAACTACATGGACCCCATCGAGATAGAAATCAAGGATCAACATGCCTATTGCTTACATATGAATGAAGAACACCATGTGGTAAACATTGGTATCACGACATTAAGAAGTTCCTTGCGACCCAGGAGTACCTAGAAAATGCTACTATTGGTCAAAACTGAGCCTTTAGGAGGTTGGCAAACCATTTTTTCCTCAACAGGGAAGTCTTGTACAGGAGGACCCCAGATTAGGTTTGGTAAGATGTGTAGACGCTGTCGAAGCAACCAGACTGTTGGAAGAAATACATGCAGGGACATGCGGACCCCACATGAATGATTCACGTTAGCCAAGAATATTTTGAGAGTTGGATATTTTTGGATGACTATGGAAAGCGAAGCATCCGCTATGTGCAGAAGTGTCACAGTGCCAAATTCACGGAGATTTCATCCGGGTTCCACCAAATGAGTTAAATGTAATGGGCTCACCCTGGCCTTTCACCCCTGGGGCATGGACGTGATAGGACCCATAGAGCCTGCATCATCAAATGGACATCGTTTCATTTTGATAGCCATCGACTATTTCACTAAATGTGTCGAGGCATCTACTTACAAGGCCGTTACAAAGAAGGTAGTGGCAGATTTTGTCCGGAACAACATCGTTTGCAGTTTGGGATACCAAAGTCTATAATCATTGACAATGCCGCCAACCTCAACAGCGACCTTATGAGGGAAATTTGCGAGAAGTTCATAATCGTCCACCGCAATTCCATAGCTTACAGACAATAAATGAATGGGGCAATCGAGGCAGCTAACAAGAATATTAAGAGGATTCTGCGAAAGATAGTGGACAATCATAGACAATGGCACGAGAAATTACCTTTCGCTTTATTAGGTTACCGGATTACCATGAGAACATCTATTAGGGCAACGCCATACATGTCGGTATACGGCACCGAAGCACTAATACCCGCAGAAGTCGAAATACCATCCTTAAGAGTCATTCAAGAAGCAAAATTGGACGATGCAGAGTGGATACGCGCCAGGCAAGAACATCTCATGCTCATTGATGAGAAAAGAATGGATGTAGTATGTCATGGCCAGCTATACAAGAACAGGATGACTAGTGCATTTAACAAAAGAGTGAAGCCTCGTCAATTCACGCCGAGGCAGTTGGTTCTGAGGAAAATCGTTCCCCATCAAGAAGAAGCTAAAGGGAAGTTTGTACCGAACTGGCAAGGTCCTTGCGTGGCCCACAGAGCACTGTCTGGTGGATTTCTAATCTTAGCAGAAATGGATGGAAGAGTCAGCACAAAGCCAATCAACTCAGATGCGATCAAGAGATATTACGCCTGAAGACAGATAGAGTTAGGGTTTTGATGTAACAGAATTACGTTCAACCTGACTTCCCACGGAGGGATACGTAGGCAACCTATGTAGGGTTCGGTTTCTCTCCCCCTTTATCTTGTAATAGAAAAACCAAATGTCATTTTTGTATGTTGTTCAGGAACTAGACCAACTTGATTTCCTCAGAAAGGAATACGTAGGCAATCCTCAACGGATTCAGTCGTCTTTTGTAATTGAACTACGTTCTAGCTTGATTCCACTCGGATACATAGGCTGTCTGAGTCAGACTCTGCCTGAACTATGTTGTACATCTGTTGTAATTGAACTATGTTCCGACCTGATTCCGCTTTGGATACGTAGGCTGTCTGAGTCATGCTCGGTTGTATCATCACATTTCATCATTATCCCACGGACTACGTTCAGACCTGATTCCGTTTTGGATACGTAGGCAACCTGAAAGGGTTCGGTCATAACCTTAGGAAACATCTGTAATGCATTAGCCTCAATTAGGACGCAGTCGCAACAAGTAGTCGCGTTGTCAGAAACGTCACGGAAGATCAAAAGCAACGGGATGAAGTTCTCAAAGGGATATGTTCGCGTGTGGAAAAACCCTTCGTAACATGTCATAATCCAGGACGAAGGCATTTGCCTTGAAAGAAACAAGTATTTTCAAACTATTTTCTAAAATTATATATAAAGTAATCTGTTCCATCTACCGAACTTCGTGGCGCAATCATGTCAAAGGCTGGGGCAAATCAATATCACGCTCGACGCAAACCAACTCCCCCCTCCCCCCACTAAGAAGTTTTCTTTGAGTGTAGGGTCAATAGGAGTAAAGAATCGCTGGGACCACACTGGGGCAAATGACGGACCCGCCACTAGCTAAGATTATCTCTCCTCCTTTTACTTTAAATTTTCGAGAACAGCTAAGGCTAACTCTTGAATCCTTTGCAGGTGCTTCTGAATCAGAAAGCTGACTCAGAAATTTGTAACTAACAAACTGTCTACTCAATTAATCGGAGCACCCTGTACAAATCGCACGACAGCTTCGCTCATCGAAGTCCTATAAATACCAAACCGTCGGCTCAACTAATCGGAGCACCCTGTACAAATCGCACGTCGGCTTCACCAATCGAAGTCCTATATATAGCAAGCCGTCAGCTCAATTAATCGGAGTGCCTTGTACAAATCGAACGTCGGCTTCACTAACTGGAGCCTTGTATATAGAAAACTGCAAATTTCTCGAATGAAAAGCAATCCATAGCACCACTCCGTCAATCACGGATGCCGGAATAAACAATCGCAAACTTCGTCACCAACGTTATGCCAATTAATGGCCGCTACCTAGCATTGCAGTCAAGAGTATCTCTTGGGCATGCTTATATTCCATTTCGCTATTACTTTGAATATTTTAACGTTTTATTTGTGAAGATTTAGGCATGATTTGGATCGCTCCCTAGCGGAGAATACTTTGCATTTCAGTGCAAAGCTTTCCCAACAAGCGGAGACATTTCTCAGTGCAAAGCTCTCCCAGCAAGCGGAGACACACTTTACCAATCAAGCTCTCCCAACAAGCTGAGACAATTTTCAAATGCTCCGACAGCTGCGGAACGGTATACATCCCGACTAACTAATTGAGTCAGAATCACGTATCCCATTATCGCAATCCCAAATAATGGCTCGCTGGAAGCCAGACATCATCATTCCTGCATCATTTACATCGCATCTTAATATATTCTGCATTACAATATATTGGTATGCGTGTATTTCATTTCGTTTTGCAGGAACAAACACCGCAGCGTTTCTTAGCAGCAGATCGAACTACAAAACTATGGGGACATCCAATCATAGCCGGCGCAAGATCCCAGCTCAAGATGACCAGCGAGCTTAAAATTTCGAATCATTCAAATAAGGGCGCAAAATTCAAGCTATCATGAGTGACCAATCTTCCGTCTCGTCGTATCGTCACAATATGATACTGGAGCAATTCTTGCAAGTGCCGCTTCCTCAAAATCCATATTCCAGAACTACATGAGGCCTGATTCTCATTAAGCTCGAGGTATTTAAGTAATTCAAAGCCAGAATTCGGCCCAATATTCCCAAACTTTCCTAGATTCTTCCTCAACTCAATTTCATAACACACAACTTCCATCCATTCTTACAAAGCATGCCTAAAGTCAGGATAAATTGGCTTTGGTTCAATTTCTTTGCCCGAAAACTCTTTCATCATCTCCGATCAAAGAGGGGTAGCTGTTGACGGCCAATTTTGACCCCTCCCCCTTTTAAAATCAGTTTATTCACGCTTAACAATTTATGATAAATACTTTTAAAAATATTTTTTATTAATGAATATCTATTTTATAAATTAATTAATTATTGGCTTTAAAACCATGTAGTACTGATATTGTGTAATTACAAATGTATTTACTATTATAAAAATAACTTTTGTATATACATTACATAGGCCTTATAATTTGACAAAATTACTCCTTAATTTCCAGTGAATTAGGTTACTATGTTAATATTTTGAAATTAGTGCTATAATTCAAAATATGTGTTAGTTATACATAAATAATTAAAATAATTCGTAACATATAGTAATTATAATTTTACCATATTTTATTAAAATTGTTAAGCTTATTTAAATTAATTTTCAGAGAGTTAAAAACAAAAAGGCTACAATTGTAATTCCTTCATTAAAAATGAAGTGGCTATTCATTAATTCAAAATCAGCCCAAATACTAAGCCCAATCTGGACTTGACCCAGTCCAAATACCCCATCCCGTTCCAAGTTGGCAATCCATGCAACTCCTTGCGAACCAACCAGGTCATGCCACGTCACTCTCTAATCCCACTCACAAAACAAACACAAGCAACCTGAGTTGTTGATTCAAATCATCAACGGTCACAAATTATCCCTATGTTCCATTTAATCTCGACCTAGTATTAGACATTATCTCAGCCATTGGATTACACAAATCCAACGGTCCCTGTATTTTCCCGAAATTAATTTTCTTAAATGCGTAACACCTCGATTTATCAGGGTCGTTGATCAAACGATCCAACGGCCCAGATCCCTTCCCTTGACTTTAACCTTAGAGACGCCCCAATACCCCATAAACCCTAAATCATTTGTCAGCTGCCCAGCGGCCCTTCTTTCCTCTTCTTCTCTCTATTTTCTCTCGTCTGCCCAACTCCATCAATCAATAGACCTTGCACAAATTAGTGCAAGGCCGTGAAATTAACTTCAAATCATTCCCTTTGCCTTCATTATCCAAGAAATGACTTTTCCTCTTTTGTTAGCCAAATCAGAAATGCCAGGACCTGACTCCTTGAAATCGAAGCACCATTCCGTTGTCCTTTCAAATCAACTCGCAGATATACTTCCTTTGTTCGTAGGAGTTAAATCCAGTAAGCTCAGTTTTTCGTTCTTGTTGTTAAGATTCAAAAACCCAAATTCGAAACCCTACACCTAACTGATGAGTTTTCATTTCATCTGGTTCCCTCACTCATTCTGCCAAATTGGAGCATGCATGTGTACGATTTAGAGTTCATCATGAATATTCTGTATCCAGAGGTCAAACGCAGTGACCTCTGGGTTTTGGGATTTGTCCATCGGTCCTTTGCCCTCAGCAATCGACTGTTCGCCACTCAGGTAAACTCAAATATTGAATTCACCCTCTGTCTCTTGATTTTCTTTCGATTTGCTCACATCATCAACTCATCGTCACTCTCCACTATCTTAGTTTGAAATCCGAAACCCTAAATCCTTAAATGGCACTATAAAAAGGGGTATTCAATGCTCTCACCTAACACGAACGGACATACACAGATACGAACATACTAAGCACACAAAAAGAAAACACTAAGAAAATTAGGGTTTATGGTCTTAGCTCTCTTACTGTTTTCCCTCTCTTTTGTCGAGTTCTTTTGTTGATTCAAGCTCAAAGGTTCTGTGATCTTGAGCAACAAAAAGAATTCGTTTGGTATGCCGCCCTTAAGAAGTCTTTTAACATGTACATCTGTTTAGGGCTCTGGGTTCTTGATGAACTCAGGTCTAGTTCCAGCCTTATTGCATTTCGTCGAGGAGCCCAAAGTCAGTTGTATTCGTGTTTCTTTACTGTTGGACCTACCTTCTTGAGGCCCAATCATAGAGTCCATTCCTCTCCCTCAACTCTTTATCATTATTTACTATCTCGTTAGTGCAGTTCACTGTTTCTGTTAGTTTAAAATTAATGTTAGTTGTATTTGTTATGTCTTTATTGTTGTTTTATTTCTCATGTATATAACACTCATAATGCTATTCTTTCATGCTTTAGTATCATATAAACTTAGGAAAACCTTCAACAATATAGGATTTAAAAGGGAAATTAGTTAGAAGTAGATCCTTAACTCACTAATTATAATCTACTCACAAATTATTATGTTTTTCGCTCACCTTTCTCTCCTTTAAAGATTTTTAAAATCCAGAACTTAGCAAAACGGCAGCTCTATTCCAAAAGGGGAAATAAGATCTCAGTTTCATTTTCAAAAGAAAAATTAGAACTTCAAGAACTGTCTCCCTTAAGAAATTTTCGGCAAAATAACCTCTTCTTTGAAAGCCCTCCGAATCTGAGGTAATTTTTGGCTCACTTTCTTGCAAAACATCCTTTTAGAGTTACGTAAATAACCATCCCCCAAATCAAAGTATTTTCGTAACTCAATATCTTTTATAAACTTATAAAATCTAGACCACTTATATACCGATTTCAAGACTCTTTCAATATATCTTATGAACTTCTTCATAAACTGATATCCCTTTATAACCCCTCATTCTTTCTATCATATCATACTTAGGTATACAGTAAGCAGCATTCCTTATCACTAGTCAAAGTATTTTATAAATAATTGATCCAAACTTAATCTAATTCTATGGAGCTACCTTAGGTAGATTTTAAGGGGTTCTTAACACCTTCCCCTCAGAAGAACAAGAACTCTTACCCATAATCTCACCGGTTAGCAAACTAATAAAGAACATGACTTAGTAATTAAAGAGGTATCCTAGTATAGTTTTAAATATTAAGTGGCGACTCTCTTTTATCAGCAACAGAGGAACCACAAGTTGAATCCTGTCTTGACTAGCACAAAATAGGGTGCAACAGTGGTGTGCCTACCTTGTGTGAGTTATACCTTGTACATTTTATGGTGATTGTTTCTTATGTGCCTTTCATTGTCTCTACTCTTACTTGTTGACTTGAATTGGAATAGAATACTTGTACAAGCATATACGTAATTAATCACCCATATCGATTTAAGAAGATGAATCCTGATGTTATTGACCATTTACATGTACTCCCGTTTACTTGCCTTTGTGTGAAAGTTGTTCTATTGGCACGTGAGTTGTCCGTGTGGTCATGAATTATTATTATTATTGGCACGTGATTTGTCCGTGTGGATATTTGATATTGTCACCCCTTTGGCACGTGAGTCGTCCGCGCGGTTATGAATTGTAATGTGTGGGAGTGGTTGCTCCTATTGAATTATTAATGTTCCCTCTACTTGGTTTCACCGTACTTTAACTGTATTCAGCTTACCCCACGACGTTATTACCTATTTGTTTCCCTGCTGCTAATTGTTGTTCTTAGTTTCCTATTACAAGCATTGTTTGCTATTGTTATTATGCTTAGATTTATTCTGATATTGTTCCCTGTTAGTTTGGCATTCATACTTGTATAGGTTATTTGATCTAGTAGGTGTCTTGACTGTCCCTCGTTGCTACTTCACCGAGGATAGTCTTGATACTTACTGGGTACTACTGCGGTGTACTCATGCTATGCTTTCTGCACATTTTTGTGCAAATCCAGGTACTACGAAGTTGATTGATCATTAGCTAGCTGTTCGGACTTTGCTGTGGAGACTCAAGCTATACCTGTCGTCGCGTTGGCAGGCTTTGGAGTCATCTTTTGATATTGTACTTGTACTATTTATTTCTATTCCAAAACAATTGTACTTAGAAGACTTTTCTAGTAAACTCAGTAGAGCTTATGACTTGTACTACCGGTTTTGAAATTATAAGTTTTGTATAGAAAATATTTGTTTATGTTTAACAGTTTTAGGTTGAGTTTGCTATTAATTCAATAAGTGTTAGGTTTACATCATCTCTAAGACTAGGTGCTATCACGACATCCTACGGAGGAAAATTGGGGCCGTGACACTTAGAGCGGTTTCCTTTAGAATATTCGAGCTCTACAGTTTATAGCGATAACGTTAAGTCTTTAAAAACTATTTTTTGTGATTTTTGTGGCACTAAATGTTGAGCATCTTTTCACCGATTTTCAATATCTTTGGTAGTAGCTAGCTGGCATTTCATATTAAAATACTATTATTATGTATATTTTTCTTAATTTTGATTCAATAACATAAATTATTTCTTTGAGGTAGGATTAGTGTCACAATATTTAGAGAAAATTATTTGAGAATAGTATACATTAATTTAATCTAATAATGGTTAAAATTCATGAAGGAACAATGAATTTTCAAGAGTTAATTAAAAAAACAATAAAAATATAATCACAACTTAAATGAGATAGAAAACTTGAATATACGCATACGGAAAAGAAAGTGTGTTACAAGAGGAGAAATAATTAATATGGAGGGCATCAGACTTGGTCTTTTTCAAATGCTCTTTACTACTTAGAAAAGTAATTTAGTACTTTCAGTTTCAGTGTTCGTTTAATCTTTACTCTCATTTTATTTTATTTTTATTTCTCAGACCAGTTGATGAAGATTCAGCAGAACAACTGTCAGCTTTTATCCAACTTTATGAAAGAAAAAACAATTAAACAACTAAAAAAATATATTGTAATTTACTAATTTTCTATTTAAAAATCTTTTCGTAAGAATATCAACTCAGATTATTAAATCTTGATAAATAGTAGATTGAATTGAATATTCAGTTTTTCTGCACTACGCATGAACTAAATTAATTAAAGAGTTATAATTATTTCACATTATTCAAATAATAAGTAAATAATTTATATAAATAAGTATTAGACACACGATCGCTTACCATAAGAAAATAATAAGTTACCTCAATATGATTTCTTGTGTCAGCTTCAAAGGTTCCAAAAGCTTCTAAGACCTAGATTCCGCAACTTAAAATTGGAAGGATGAAAGCACAAGGATAAAACAATACCAAAAAATATAAAAAGAATCCGAGACAAGACTCTTTCTCAGAAAGTTGACTCGTAAAGCAATAATGAAGTCATTAAACCAGAGGCAGAGTCAGAATATAAAGTTTATGCATTTGAATTAGTCATTGTTTAGCTACTAGGTTCACGATTAAATAGTATAATAAATTTTTATATAAATACAGGGTCTAAAAAAACTACTGAATTCATCCAAACCCAAAACTCATACTGTAACTCCGCCCCTGCATTAAACATAATTAAAATCTAAATTAAAGACAAATATGCCATAGTTTCCGTCTAAGAAAACTTGTGCCGCGTGTTTGCCCCAAAAATTGGAAACAAATCAATTGAATTTTGAGCGTGGGAAACGATAAGTAAGTGACGAACTCGATTGAAGACAAATATATGATAAGATAGAGAGGATACAATATTTAAGAAAGATTATGATTGCAAGACTAGGTAGATCAATATATTGCCTTTGTATTTCTTGTTTACAGCTCTTTTTCTCTTTTTTTCCAACCCCGAACCAGTGCCTCAACACACATATATATAGGAAGAAATCTACCCCCCCCCCCCCCCGCTCTTTCTTTCCCTGGTTGCCCACGTGGTGTCCCTTTCAATCATGATAGTGTTCTTGTGTAGTGGGTGAAACCCACACACGTTTGGTAAAAGTCTTGCAGAGTCAGTGAAAGTACTGCAGGTCAGGTGAGGGGTCTGCACGCAAGGTTTGGTCAGGACAGTGTCATTGACTTTTGAAGGCAGGCCGGTGCAACGGGCATATCGGTCATCACGAGGTGGGGTTCGAAGTGAACCATCGATCATCATATCGGATCTGGCCTCAGCTCCGGTTCCGAGCTCGACATCGGATATCGGTCTGAGCGTCGGTCGAATGGTCCGACATCGACATTGGATGTCGGTTCGAATGTCGATCCTCCATTTCCCATCGGTATGGGATGTCATCTCGAGCTCCGATCATGTGGTTCCGAACACGAACATGGGACGCCGATCTTGGCTTCGAGATTCAACCTCGATCTATTCCTTTATAAGAAAGCTGATTTCGTCATACACACCGCGAGAGACAAAATTTCGTTGAATAAACAAATTCTTAATTGACTTCAAAGTCATCTAAGGATGCTTGTGCCGCGATAGACAAAATTTCTAATGAATAAACATCTTAATTGACGTCGTACATATAGTTCCGTAACATACTTTAAATAAGAAAAGAATTTTGATATAGTAAACTCTTAATACATTTTAAAATCCTCAATTTTAGGACTTTTTACCTATTTTAAATAAGGAAAGATGTAGTAATTATATTTTTAATTGTTCTCAATGTCCTAAATATTAGGAAAAAATTAATAAATGACTATTTTGTTTAGTGTAAACTCTATTTTTAAAGGGTAAAAAAAACGAACGGTATTTTGCTAAAAGTTTTCGTACTTTTAATATAGTATAAATAGATAGATAGATATATCTATATATAAATTAGAAAAATGCCTATATGATCCTCCTTATTTCTGTACAATGTACATAGAAGACCCATGGTAGAATAAGTGGAGTCACTTCAGTCTTTCCAAATAAAGCACTAGCTAAAATAGCCCGTCCGAAAGGCATGCTTTTGATGTTAGTGTTACGTCGAAAGGTTAGCATTTTGGGAGAATGGCACATTATAATCATTTGGCACCACCATTTAAATTTTAATTCCCGTTAAAAAAGTCTTGGAAAAATAATCTCCGGAAGCACGTAGTTTTCGGAAATTATTGGACAAATTTTAGGATGATTTCTCAAAATTTTAACGGTTGTTATAATTTAGCAAGTTATAGTGATAGTCACAAAATTCTAACGGTTGCCATATTTTTGTGCAATTGGCTACAAAATTCAAACCAATCAACAAAAATTTTTGCATTTTGTGTTAAAATTTTAATAATCATCAAGATTCCTGGTGGTTCAAAATTCTGACCAGCATGCTTTAAAATTCTAACGCGGAGCTATTTTTCCAAAGCTTTAATTTAAATGGAAAGTACATTTGTTGAGATTACCAAATGAGGAATACTAAGATTATTATATTAGAAATATTCATAAATATGAAAAGTTCACAAATTATCCAATTCTAGTAAACTTGAGCAGAACTTGATGCAGAATAGAAGTTGAAGAAGGCTACCGAAAAGCTTCCCTCTAGCAACTGCGAGGGCGAATGCAGCTATTTTCTGTGCAGTTCCTTTCTGGTATTGCTCTTGACTGCTTCTTATCTTTATACAACTGCAATCAAGAAAGAGAATGTGAATCAGTGCTCGGATTATGTAGCTCACTATTACGAACTTAAGCTGTAAGATATCTCATATTTCAAGTTAAGAACAAAGATGATACTGGTTTTTTAAGGAAACTAACTAAATGGGATTGTTCCAATCACCAAATTATTAAGGAGGATATAGATTAGTCCTCTAATAAGAATTTTCAAATTAATATGACAAATCTAGAACTTAGGTTGTACTAAACCAACCAGTTTAAATACAATACTGAATCACAAGTCTCCTCAAACTTTGGAACCAATATGAATATTTTCAAGAAATCCTACTATGCCTTCATGTAGACTTTTTAATAGGTAAGGCAAAATATTATTGATAAAACAGTACCAACGAGGTACTGAAATGTTTCAAAAAGCTGGACTCCATCAAACACTACGCAAAAACTGTATCTAGAGAGCCCATAAACACTATGCCTTAATGTAGACTTTGTAATCATCTTCCAAATATCAGTTCACAAGCAGTACACAGAAGCTGTAAATATTCAATAGATAGACCCGTCACATCATCTTTCCACAAATGATGCGCCTCAATGCCAGATTGCCATTATCGTAGTGTATTATATATCCTTTTTCTCTTTGTATTGGAAGTCAGAGCAGGCATCGAGTGCCAAAAGGTAAGTGATAAAGAAATGTTTGCTTGGAATCCTCACTTCACTTTCTCGTGCATGAATGCTCAACATCAAAGCTTTAATCAGCGGAGGTGAATGCAGGGTGGAGAAAGGAAGGAGAAAACGAAGAACCCGAGACCGGACCAAGTTATAATTTTGTTGATTATAATGCAAGAGTAAATCAAAATGTTCCAAGCCATTCTAATCAGCTCAGATATCTTTGATATTGTTCGTTAAGTAAAACTAAGGTCTACTTCCTTGACAAATTGAAAACCAAGGTAGCTAAATTACATCTATAATTATCCTTGATTCTCTACAAAATCACCTACTAGGACTTTGATTCAGCGGAGACGAGTTCAGACCAAGGGTCTCACCCAGATTGATTCATATAGTCACAGGATTACTGTTATCAGTATACTATCTAAAGAAAGAAAACACAATCTCTTATGTTTTTCTGCTGCTAACCTATTAGGAATAGCATTGAGGGAAAAAATATCATGCTACGAGAGCAAATAGGATGTCAATTTCCAATCTTTAACGGAATCATTGATTGGAACAGGAAAGAACAGGCTCTTTTTCCCTAAATCCAGTTATCTGTTATTTTCTTACATGGTGGAAAAGTGCTCTACAAACAGTATTTTAGAACATTTGGACAGTCCAAAAAGCGCAAGAGAGAGGCTATTGAAGGGAACTATAGCAGTAGCTAGATGAAAGTAAAGGTCTAGTATAAGATTGTATTCTCAAAGGTCTGGCAAAATGAATTTTTCTCCAGAAGGCATTCTACCGTCTAACATGTTCCCAACCCTATGATGGTACTTGCGCAAAAATGAATGTGCCTACAAATCAATACTTAGAGGTTAAACAAAGAAAAGTTATGATAATCAGAAGTAATAACAAGATTGCAAAAGGAATGTGCAGCTTTTAGCTTGTCAAAAATCCACTTCACCTTCTCTTAAGTATTTTAAAGAGAGTCCACAACAAAAATAACCATCGAGATTGTTGAAGTTAGAGCTCACATGTTGATTTAGTGTTTGGAAAATCAGGAAATAGTATAATCTCTCAATTATCAAATAAGAATGATTGCTAATCTATGGCAGACAGATAATATGAATCTAGCAAATAATCAAGAAAGAAAAGAATACTCATTCTCTCATTCTAGTTTCAGAAAGTAAATTGATCGACTTTTGTTTCCAGATGCACTGCTTACATCTGTATGTTAATGTGATAGATATACAAGGATGAGCCTACTTAGCGTAAACATATATTTAAGACCTTAAGCGCTTCTATGAGACAACAGTCTTTAAAGTAGATATAAGTGCAAGAAGCAACTAGGGATATATATTATTAAGTGTTTGATTATAAAAGAAACAATACAGTGTTTAGAAAATCAAGAAATAGTATAATCTCATAATGAGCATATATAGCATAATTTTTAACCGATGGAAGCCAAACAATATGAATCTAGCAAATAATCAAGAAAGAAAAGAATACTCATCCTGTCATTCTAGTTTTAAAAAGCAAATATGTAGACTTCTGTTTTCAGATTGGAAAACCTTTACATGATGAGGAACTGTAGAAGAAATACACAGTTCAATCGAAGAGCCAACATAATTCGTTTTTAAAAGAGTAAAGTTATATTTAAATTTAAAAGTGCATGACAACTGAGTCACCAATACTTATTAACATCATCTACAGGACCATCCCTTCTATGTCTATTGATACTAGCTTCTCAAATGTCGTTTCGACGGCATCCTTCTACACTGGCAGCAGCGGAAGTAGAGTCGCTGGAGCTCCTCTCCTTAAAGTCAAGTGGCTTTATGGTAGGAGAGTATGTTTTAAGTATGCAATGGCCTTAGGCGTCAAGTGACATCAACATTTTTTAGGTGGGCTTGAAAAAGAGAAGGACGCAATACAGTTTAAGGTCCTTGAATGTTAGCTTAGCCAGCCACTTAATAGAATGACAATTTTCCTAACCTCTATGTGCTCATTTAAATTAACTATAACTTTCGAGAGGTCTTACTCTTTGCTCAAAAGTAAACCTTTTTCCCAAAAAAGAAGAGAAAAAAAAACTTGGTATTAGAAAAGTAATAGACAAATTTTGTTGAAGCTTCTACCTTTTACATAATACAGCAAATAAATCTCACTCTTGATTTATATAAACAATAATTATGCAGTCAGAGAAACAGAACACTGGGTGTGGAATGTGAAGCAAACCAAAAATAATTATGCACCACCGACCATTTTACTCCTGACACACCACTGTAGACGGGAAGGGAATAAGGGACAATTTGTTTCGAATACCAATTTAACGAAGGGACATGAGTGGAATTCTGATGAATATCGGCATTCAATTTTATTTTTTTTTTGGGCCAAACCTGTGCAGCAACCCACAAAGCAGAAAAGAATTACTAATGGCTTAAAGTGGACAAACTACCAAATCCAAATAACATCGTTGTTCGAACTTCCAACTCTCACTTATATATAGGAAATAATTAGTATATTAGATAACATGCTAGGTAGTTTTCAACCTGAAATTTTCTTAATAAAAAAATGCCTCTCCAAGTCGCTGATTGATCATTAATTTATGTAAAAAAGAGCTACTCCGTCCCTCCCAATTTATATGGCAAAATTTAATTGGACAAATAAAATGAGACAAAGGAAGTACTATTTTTTTCAGTACTTGAACCAAAGGGAATTCTTCTTTAACCAACTTATTTCTACATCTTGGAACTCTTAAATTTGTGGACCCCAGGTGGGATTAAGGGAGGGTCTAAGGTAAGGTAGATAAAGCCCTTGCCTTAGGCCCCAAATAGTAAGGGCCCCAAAATTACAAAATACTATGTTAGTATTATATATAATACAAAATTTATACAAATATTATTAATAAAAAAATTCAAATTTTTACATTCTTAAAATTTTGATTGAGGTTGCCATTGAGTGAGTAAATAACGATAATTTTTTTCTCGCATTAAAAAATAGTATATTTACCTTCTTATCAATTTTAATTCTTCTTCCTCTTTGTATACTCTTTCTTCTCATGTTTTTGATGATTTTACTCTCTAATTTCACTTCGGATTCTCTGAATTAGCTAGTTCTTTTTGTCATTTTTTTTTTATGCATACATCAGAATGCAAGTTCTTTTATGTCTATCTGTTTTAATAAAGAAATTCTCGAGGACAGTAGCGCAAGATTCGTACTCAAGGGATAATGAGCTGAATTCTCTACCTATTTCTAAATATCATACCTTTGTCCTCGGGAGAGTTCGAAACCGTGATGTGAGCCTAACATCATCACACGTTGGGCTCGTATTACAGAAAGTCATGTGGATTTCTTTTGTCTTATTATCATATGCATATTATGAAAATTTAAGGCCCTTTAATATATTTTTGCTTTAGGCAACAAAATTAGTTGAGCCGCCCCTGGGTGGGACCCTCGGCACAGCCACTAAAATATATTCCAAATAATACCGAAGTGGGATTAGAGCATCATGTAACTTAGGCAATATGATAAACATGGTTTTTCTTCATGTCTTCAGCATTCGGTCAGCTTAATCAGTCAGCTATGACGGAAACGTAAAACTAAAAGGGGAAAAAAACAAACAAAAGGCAATCGCTATAAGCTTTTATTTATAACTTCCTAATGAATATGGTACAGAAATCTCTAGCCTTCCCAAACATCCGTCTTATATAATAATGAATAGCAGCAGCTGTGCACATTGAGAAATTTTTCCTTACTGGACTTGAGCTCAGTAATATACTTTATTCCAAACCCTTTTCTGCAGCATTGTTTCTTCAGTCGACCACTGAATACTAATTAGCCTACAGTAGCCGTAGAAGTGATTCAAAAACAACAGGATGGAATTAGTATCATACTTAGTACACTCTTCACTGAGATTAATCAAAGGCAAAAAGGAAAAGTATTGTATTCAAGTCCAAAAGAAACTAAATTACTTGCATGGAAAAAAATACATTCTTATGAATTAAAATGTTCAACACCCACAACAATTTGGCAAGGAAAAGGTTATGGTTGATAGTGATGGAAAACTGTTAGATCCACCAAAATAGGAAAGGATATGATTCGTAAAAAGAGAGATAAAAAAACTCTCAAGACATCTTAGTAGTCTTCATCTTCAGAATAAGAACCATCGATGTATTGGTCATATATCTGATATTCTCCAAGACTCTGATCATCTTGCACTTCATCCACCCCCGCTGTACTGAATGGAAAATTACCAAAGAGCTCTTGCAAGTAATCTCTTGAAACATTATCGTGGTTTGTATCTGGGCAGCATATAGGAAACTTAAAATTTTGGGTAACTAATATCCGGCTCCAACAAAAACCTTGGAACACAATTCCCAGTGTTTATAAACCAGAAGTTCATGGCTAGAAGACCCTAGAAAGGAAAATTCCAAACCACAAAATTAGACCTTAGAGGTACTTGAGCATCAAAAGTAGCATATTGATCACTCCATGCAATTTCCATCTTCATTCCAATGCAACGAGAGGAATGTCTATTTATGACCCAAAAAGAACTTTTTTTTTTAATAACCATGGTATCTAAACTAGCTTGCACGCACCTCAACTAATTTGACAGAGCCAAAAAGAACTTATCTTTTATCACAAAAAAAGGAAATCATCACTTTACAACACAATGCTCTGTAACGACCCGACTAGTCGTTTTGTGTTCTAGCATTTCGTTTCGTGATTTGAGACCTCGAGTAAGCTCATTTGATTTTTTATGACTTGCATATATTGTTGATTTTGATTTTCGAGAGGTTCGGGAATGTTTTGGAAGATAAATTCTTATTTTGGAAGCTTTAAGTCGGAAGAGTTGACCATGGTTTGACTCTTCTGTAAACGACTCCGGATTGTGGATTTGAAGGTTCTAATAGGTTCTTATAATGATTTTGGACGGGGACTGGAGGAGCTCGGGTGAGTTTCGGATCATTTTGAGCTAAGTTGGTTGTTGGTTTTTCTATTGTCAATGATGGTCTTCGCGATCGCGTAAAGGGAGAGTGGCAGGTGGAATTTTGTTCACCGCGATCGCGTGGAAGCTATCCGTGATCGCGTAGGGTCGATTGGTGAAGCTTCGCGGTCACAAGCGTTATTACGCGATCGCGTAGTAGACTTCTGGGACTGGAGGTGTTACTCTCTGCGATCGGGTGCGTAGGGTTGCAAATGCATAGGTGTCTGCTAGTGACACTCCGTGATCGCATAGGTACACCCATGCGATCGCGAACTCGATGCATTATTTAGTTCCAGGTTATTTTATGTCCAAAATTTTGAGAATGTTCATTTTTCACTATTTTGAGTTTCGGAGAACGAGAGGAAGCGATTTTGGAGATGGATTTTGTGAGAAAGCACGGGAGAAAAATATATTATTAGTCACTTAATTATAATACAATGAGCCCTATTTATAATTAACTATATACAATACATATCCTACTCCTGTTCTATGTAGGACTAGGACTAATTACATATTAATTACATAACTATTTAACACTTCCCCTCAAACTAGTGCATACAAATCATATATACTGAGCTTATTACATATGTAACTAATACGAGGACCAGTGAGGGACTTGATGAAAATATCTGCAAGCTTATCATTCGACTTCACAAACTTTGTAGCAATATCTCCTAAGAGTATCTTTTCACTAACGAAGTGACAGTCAATCTCAATGTGTTTAGTTCTATCATCGAACACAGGATTTGATGCAATATGAAGGGCAACTTGATTATCATACACAAGTTCCATCTGGCTGATCTCACCAAATTTCAACTCCTTGAGCAACTGTTTGATCCAAATTTAGCTCACATGTCGCTATAGCCATTGCTCGATATTCTGCTTCTGCACTAGACCGAGCAACTATATTTTATTTCTTGCTCTTCCAAGACACCAAATTACCTTCTACTAAGACACAATATCCAGATGTAGAACGTCTATCAGAAGGTGATCCTGCCCAATCAGCATCTGAGTATCCAACGATCTGCTCATGGCCTCGATCCTCAAACAATAAACCTTTGCCTGGAGCTAATTTTATATACCAAAGAATGCGGATAACTGCATCCCAATGACTATCACATGGAGAATCCATAAACTGACTCACAACACTCACAGGAAAGTAGATGTCAAGTCTAGTCACTGTGAGGTAATTTAATTTATCAACCAGCCGCCTATATCTTGTAGGATCGCTAAGAGGCTCCCCCTGTCCTGGCAGAAGTTTAGAATTCGGATCATTCAGAGTGTCAACAGGTCTACAACCTGTCATTCCTGTCTCCTCAAGAATGTCTAAGGCATACTTCCGTTGTGAGATCACAAAATCTGAGCTAGACTGAACGACCTCAATACCCAAAAAATACTTTAATCTGCCCGGTCCTTGGTCTGAAAGTACTGAAAGAGATGTTGCTTTAACTTAGTAATATCATCCTGATCATTGCCGGTAATAACAATATCGTCAACATAAACGACAATCCGAATCTGTGTACTGAGTAAAAGCGAAATATCTTCTCTCAATTCTTGGCAGAGGGAAGCCCCATGACCGACCGAACCGAGGCTGGGGTAGATAGAGGAAGAGAAGATTTATTGAATGCTCTCGGGCATTTATTGAGGTAGTAAAATATTATGTTTCAGAAGGATCTTTCTTGGTATTAAAGTCTTCAATCTGTGAGGAAGTAGCCCATTCTTCATCTACGCAAAGATGAATTACTGCTTATTCGACCGGTCCTACCCCGGCTTATTAGGATAGGACCAATTTGAAGCAAAATGCCGATAAAACAGAATGATCAGCTTCACTACGAGTCATGCCAAACTCCTGGATAACTGTGTGAACTTACCAAACCAGAAATACGCACTTAAGAGCACGAGGAGCTAACTTATCTTTTCCTGGAATAAGGTTATGAACAAAACACGTACTTCCAAAGACACAAGATGGAAAAGGGAACAAAGGTAAGTGAGGAAACATGACAGAGAATGGAATTTGATTCTAGATAGCTGAAGATGGCATACGATTAGTAAGATAGCAAGATGTAAGAACTGCATCCCCCAAAAACGCAGCGGAACATGAGATTGTATGAGTAGGTGATAAATGGACATTAGGCCTAACACAACCCCAAAAGCTAGCTTATGAGGTGAGGATTGCCCAAGACCATATAAGGAGACCAAGGACTTCAAATCCCACCGATGTGGGACAACTCAACACCCTCCTTACGCCCAGGCCTGCAAACTGGAACGTGGACAACATAAATGGGGACCCAACATCGGTAACAATAAATGAGATGGGCTTGGCTCTGATACCATGATAAATGGACCTTAGGCCTAACTCAACTCCAAAAGCTAGTTTATGAAGTGAAGATTGCCCAAGACCATATATAAGGAGACCAAGGACTTCAAATCCATGCGGGACAACTCAACAGTAGGGTACAAGCAGTTTCAACAAGATGTCTATTCTTTCTTTCATCTACCCCATTTTGTTGAGATGTGTGTGGACAAGATGTTTGATGAATAATTCCATGAGAGTTCATAAACTGCTGAAACGGGAAAGACAAACACTCTAGGGCGTTATCACTACGAAATGTACGAATAGAAAACCCAAATTGATTTTGAATTTCAGCGTGGAAAGTCCGGAAAATAGAAAACAACTCAGACTGTTTTTTCATTAAAAAAATCCAAGTGCACCTGGAATAATCATCAATAAAACTGACAAAGTAGCGGAATCCCAAGGTAGAACTGACTCGACTAGGACCCCATACATCTGAATGGACTAAAGTAAAAGGTGACTTTGCTTGATTATCAAGATGCCGAGGGAAATGGGAGCGGGTATGCTTACCGAACTGACATGACTCACACTGTAGAGTGGACAAGTGAGATAAACCAGGTACCATTTTCTGAAGTTTTGACAAATTGGGATGTCCGAACCGTTTATGTAATAAATCTGGTGAATCAGTAACAGGACAAGTTGTTGAAGGAAGACAAGATGTGAGTCCATGTGATTCAACAAGGATCACTACAGTGGGTTTTGATGTAATTTCAGGATAATTGATTAAAGCTTTATGAATTATATGCCCTACCGGTATGGGAGTTCATTATGTGCCGTGATTTCGATTAAAGGAAATTATTTTTAAAGGAGAAATGGATAGATTTCAGTTGGCACGAGTGCATATTACTTGTGATTCAGAGTGAGGACGAGATCCTCGCATTTTTAATATGATGTGAAAAGCTTAAACTGGGCTATGAGCCGCGGTGGAAGTTATATAAGGACGAGATCCTTGTGATGAAAATTTATGTGTTTTAAATTCTCCCTTTGTTAAAAATAAATTTGTACTATAGTACTGATAGGGAGCCATGCCTGTTAGGAATTATTTGATAATTCTTCAAGGTGTTTTTGTGCATATTTTTCCATATTCGTGCTGTAATTATTGAGTTTTAGCCTACAAGGGGAGTGTCCAGGTGGCGTTAAATGTGACTCGTTAATTCGAGTAAATAATTATGAGGTCTTCATGCCTCGTGAATTGCTATCAGAGTTGTGAAAATTTGAAACGAGGTTTTGGTTAAAATGAGGTTAATTGACGATGTTGGAATTAATTATGAACAGCTATTGTGACCAGAGACGTGGTTACGGGCATACATATGATGGGCGCGCAAGCACGAGTTGCTACAGACGGTTGAGACTAACATGCTGTGTTGAATTAATTGGGCTGTGAGAAATATGGCTTTGAAGTTTATAAATGAGGATAAAAGAAATAATCTTCAATTGAGAAGGCGTTGTCGGATCCATGTTAAATTTACGGTGACGTAGAATCGCCCACAAGTTTGTGTAATAATGCACTTAGAAATTAAATGTCCTCGGAATAGTCCTTAGCACGTTCGAGGACGAACGTTTGTTTTAGAGGTGGAGAATGTGACGACCTGTTCTGCCGGAGAAGAACACTTTGATACTAATTGCTTAGATTTTTGTTTGTTTTAAACGCAATTTCCTTTTTTTTTTTTGGAATTATATAAAAGAGAAAAAAGGCATCGCAAAGCAGGTTATGCTATCGCAAAACCCATATGCGAGCAGCATATCTCACACTGAGATCACAAATCAAGACAGATTTCAGGACAAAGATCGATGTCAGAAATGCGGTCTCATATGCAGTCGTATTTCTACAATGCGAGCCGCATATCTCACACCGAGATCGCAGACCAAGACAGATTTCTGAGCAAAGATCGACGTCATAAATGCGGTCTCATATGCGGTCGCATTTCTACAATGCGAGCCGCATATCTCACACTGAGATTGCAGACCAAGACAGATTTCTGGGCAAAGATCAACGTCAAAAAATGCGGTCTCATATGCTGTCGCATTTCTACAATTTGGACCGCAAACCATACCTCACACTGAATGCGGTGAAGGCTAGGGTTACAATCTGCGATGGCTATATCAAAATGCGAACCGCATGTCTGTTATGCGACAGAAACACGGTCGCATATTAAACTTGAAAGGGGGCGTTTTGTCCTGATTTTTGACCCTCTATAAATAGAAACCAGTAACTATTGGCTATGTAAAAAAAACCCACTGTCGTTACCATCTTAGAAACATCTCCAAAACGCCCTTAAATCACAGCAAAATCAGCCTCGGAAATATGTCCAAATGAGACTTGCTTGGACAGATTCTTAAAATGGGGGTTTCGGCCATTTTAACATATTTGGAGCTGTGGAGCTCGGATTGAAGCGAATTTTGAGGGGACATTCAGGAGATTTTCAAGGGAAACATCGGGGTAAGTGTTCTTAACTCAATTTTTGGTCAAATTACCCCAGTATATCGCTATTTTTAGTATTTAATTGGTGATTTAAGTTAGAAAAATTGTGAAAATTGTTAAGTTTAGATTTAAGATTTGGAGGTCAATCCGATGTTAGAATTCGATAACTTTTGTATGGTTGAACTCGTTGGGAGATAAGGAACCCATTGATGTGAAAATTTCTGAGCTTCAAGAAGTGGGCTCGGGGTTCGGGTTTTGCTAATTTTGGAATTTTTTGGTATTTTTTTTCGATTGTTTTCGCTTGGGATTTGTCCCCTCAGCATATTGTGACGTATTCGTTCTGATTTTTGGTAGATTCGACGCGCGTGGAGGCTAATTCAAGGGGCAAAGGCATCGCGGTCTAGGGATTTAGCCAGTTCAAGGTGAGTATTGATTGTAAATGATGTTCTGAGGGTTTGAAACCACGGATTGTACATCGTAGTGTTATATTGAGGTGAGACACGCGCTCGATGATGAGCGTGGGGTCGTTTACTACTGGGGATTGTGACTTGGTCCGTCCCGATTGAGGATTTTTACCGCGCATTTGACTGAAACTTATTGGTTATCATCATGATTTGGGCTGATTGCCATATTTGGGATTCGTGCCAAATTATTTGAACCCTTCGGGGATTTTTTGTCACTGTTTCCTCACTATTTTGACTTATTACTTGAACTCAGTCATGCTGTTTTCCATCGTTTTTACAACTCAGCCACTTTTACTCAGTTTTGAAACTTAAATAATATTTTAATGATGTTTTTGGGCTGAGAACTACTGTTTTACTATGCCCGAGGGGCTTGTGATGATTTTCTGACTGAGTGCAGACGAGGGCCAGATGTGAAGATATACTGAGTGATATGAGGCCGAGGGCCTAGATTATATATGCCACGAGGT
Organism: Nicotiana obtusifolia; assembly: GCA_002018475.1. Lineage (NCBI taxonomy): Eukaryota > Viridiplantae > Streptophyta > Magnoliopsida > Solanales > Solanaceae > Nicotiana > Nicotiana obtusifolia. Next base: position 113 of record MCJB01051414.1, on the reverse strand, counting down.
GGCTTGATATTACGCTTGGACCGTAAGGGGCCCCTCCCGGAGTTTGTACACCCCCAGTGTGCGCGGGTACCCATTGTGATGTGAGATATAGCCCAAGGGGCTGATATTGTATT
>MCJB01051413.1:46436-75515 GCA_002018475.1 Nicotiana obtusifolia | reverse complement strand
CAAACCATCCACATAATGATGAACTCTAGCCCTCATGGTACGTACGATATCTGGTGCATACCTCGCCAAAGAATTAAACTTATGGCTATAATCCCTCACACTCATATCCCCCTGCTTCAGGTTAAGAAACTGGTCAAGACGGGCCTCCTGAACCTCCCGTGGCAAATAATAGGCTAGAAAAGCCTCAGAGAAGTCCTCCCACTCTGCTGGCGGAGCATTAGGTCCTCTAGATCTCTCCCATGCCTCATACCATAGGACAGCTACATCACGTAGTCGAAAAGAAGCCAACTCTACAGCCTTGGTGACGGAGGCATGCATCACCCTCAATACTCTACACATTTGGTCTATAAAGTCCTGGGGATCCTCAGTGGAACTGGATCCTGTAAATAATGGAGGGGCCAAGTGGAGAAACTCTCGTACCGTCGAGCTTCATGTCTGATCTCTCCGGGAATCTGCTCCCGACTCTAGCTGTCGCTCATGAATGGAAACCATCCTAGTCAGCAACTGAATTGCCTCCCTCATCCCCTGCTCTCCAGTCTCTGATGGGGGGACAACAGGTGCTGGANAACATGGGGTCTCACAGTCTCCCCCCCTTAAGAACATTCGTCCGCGAATGGGTCAAGTCAATTCCTAGGTTTCATTTATTTTTCCACTAATGCGTTATTTACAAGGCTGTATTTGTTACATTGCAGAGCATAAATCTAATTCTGTAGATTCCAACGACTAGGCTTCGTATAGCTATTTCGCAATAATAAATTTAAATGTGACTCACCTTAAGTCGTAAATAGGTGGGGATACTTCTTCCTCATTTCCTCCTCAGCTTCCCAGGTCATTTCCTCGATGTTGTTATTTCACCATAACACTTTCACGGAAGCCACTTCTTTAGTTTGAAGCTTTCTTACCTGCCAATCTAAAATAGCTATTGGTACCTCTGCATAAGATAAGTCTTCAGCAATGTGGATATCCTCCATGGGTGTAATACGTGAAGGATCTCCAATGCGCTTTCGCAACATAGATACATGAAACACAGGATGGACTGCTCCCAATTCTGAAGGGAAATCAAGCTCGTACGCCACCTTACCAATTCTTCGAATAATCTTATACGGTCCAATATACCTGGGGCTGAGCTTCCCCTTCTTTCCGAATCTCATGACGCCCTTCATAGGCGATATTTTTAGAAAAACCCAATCTCCTAGATCAAACTTTAAGTCTCGTCGTCGAACATCTGCATAAGACTTCTGTCGACTTTGTGCTGTATAGAGCCGGTCTCTAATAAGTTTTACCTTTTCCATTGCTTGCTGGACTAAATTAGGACCTAGCAACTCTGCTTCCCCGACCTCGAACCAACCGATCGGCGACCTACACTTCCGCCCGTATAATGCTTCGTAAGGGGCCATCTTAATACTAGCTTGGAAGCTGTTATTATAAGCGAACTCAATAAGAGGTAAATGATCATCCCAACTTCCTTTAAAATCTAGCACGCAGGCACGTAACATATCCTCAACTATCTGAATAGTACGCTCTGCCTTTCCATCAGTTTGTGGATGAAAAGCGGTGCTAAGATTTACTTGCGTTCCTAGACCCTTCTGAAAAGATTTCCAAAAATGTGCTGTAAATTGAGCCCCTCGATCAGAGATGATAGATAATGGTACTCCGTGAAGGCGAACAATCTCTCGAATGTAAAACTTTGTTCACATGCCTCAGTCTACTGAAACTTAGCTCCCTTATGTGTCAGTTTCGTCGATGGTGCTGAGATAGAGGAAAATCCCTCCACAAACCTTTGGTAATATCCTGCCAAGCCTAAAAAGCTACGAACCTCTGTCGAATTCAAGGGCCTCGGCCAACTCATCACAGCTTCAATCTTTTGGCCATCCACCTTGATACCATTGCCGGTAATAACATGACCAAGAAAAGCTACAGAAGTTAGCCAAAATTCACATTTAGAGAATTTAGCATATAACCTGTAGTTCTGGAGAGAGTCTGCAATGCAGCTCGCAAGTGGTCCGCATGCTCGGCTTTCGATCGTGAATATATCAGGATGTCATCAATAAACACAATCACAAATTCATCTAAGAATGGTTTGAATACCCGATTCATAAGATCCATAAAGGCTGTCGAGGCATTTGTTAGCCCGAAAGACATGACAAGGAATTCAAAATGGCCATACCTCGTCCTAAATGCTGTTTTTGGGATATCAATATCCCTGACTCGTAGCTGATGATAACCGGATCGCAAGTCGATCTTCGAAAAGCATTTAGCACCTTGTAACTGGTCGAACAAATCATCAATTCCTGGAAGAGGATACTTATTCTTGATAGTGACTTTATTTAGTTGCCTGTAGTCAATACACATCCGCAAGGAGCCATCTTTCTTTCGAACAAAGAGCACCGGAGCACCCCATGGTGATGTACTTGGCCTAATAAAGCCTTTATTAAGCAAGTCCTTCAGTTGTTCCTTCAATTCCCTTAGCTTTGCAGGAGCCATTCTGTAGGGAGGAATGGATATAGGCTGTGTATCAGGAAGCAAATCTATAGCGAAATCGATTTCCCTTTCGGGGGGAATTCCTGGAAGCTATCAGGGAATACCGTCGGGAATTCATTCACAATAGGAACCGACTGAAGAGTCGCTGGTTCCTTATCTATATCCCTGACATGAACCATATGGTATATACAGCCTTTAGCAATAAACTTCCGAGCCCTAAGGTAGGAAATAAACTTACGCTTGGGCGTAGTTGCGTTACCTTTCCATTCAAGGACAGGCTCACCAGGAAAATGAAATCGGACCAACTTTGCATGATAATCAATATTGGCATAACAAGCTGCCAACCAATCCATACCCATAATGACATCGACGTCTAACATAACTAATTCAACTAAATCAACTGAGGTTGGACGGTCATTTATTAACACCGTACAACCTCGATAGACATGATTAGCTACAATAGAGTCGCCAACTGGCGTAGACACCTCAACTGACTGTGGCAACAACTCAGATCTCATGTCAAGCTTACCAGCAATAAATGGAGTAATATATGAAAATGTAGAACTTGGATCTATCAATGCATAAATGGCATGAGAATGTATTGTCCATATACCCGTGACAACATCTGGGGATGCCTCTGAATCCTGTCGGCCTGTGAATGCATAAAAGCGGTTTTGGCCATCACTAGAACCTGAGGTGTCTTCTCCACCTCTCCCCCTACCACGGCCCTGAGTAGACTGTGGACCTGGTCGGGGAGCACGGACTGAGGGCGAAGAGGCTGCTGTGGATCCTGAAGGCTGAGCTGGTGCACCTCTCCCTAACTCCGGGCATCGCCTAATAAAATGGCTTGTCTGCCCACAATGATAACATGCACTCGAACCCTGTCTACACTGCCCGGTGTGCAGCTTACCGCACTGAGTACATGGAGGAGTAGGCTATCTCATGTGTGCGGAACGCTCCTGTCGACGGCCCTTAGGCTGACCTGAGTTCTGCCCGTGTCCTGATTGAATATATCGATCAAACCGTTGGCCCTGCATCTGGGTGGGATATTGCTTGCTGACCGAGGTGGATATCGATGGGGTGGGGGCCTAAGATCACCCCGTGGCTCCCTATAAAACCTTGTAGTACGAGCCCTCTTACTGTGCTCTCTATCCCTACGAGTATCACGAATCCGACGGGAAAGGTCCTCTGTAGTCTGAGCGAAAGCCTGTATGCGGGAAATATCTACATCATCCGATAGGGATGCTACCCTACAATCTCTAATTAGATGATCCCCCAAACCATCCACATAATGATGAACTCTAGCCCTCATGGTACGTACGATATCTGGTTCATACCTCGCCAAAGAATTAAACTTATGGCTATAATCCCTCACACTCATATCCCCCGCTTCAGGTTAAGGAACTGGTCAAGACGGGCCTCCCGAACCTCCCGTGGCAAATAATGGGCTAGAAAAGCCTCAGAGAAGTCCTCCCACTCTGCTAGCGAAGCATTAGGTCCTCTAGATCTCTCTCATGCCTCATACCATAGGACAGCTACATCACGTAGTCGAAAAGAAGCCAACTCCACAGCCTCGGTGACAGAGGCATGCATCACCCTCAATACTCTATACATTTGGTCTATAAAGTCCTGGGGATCCTCAGTGGAACTGGATCCTGTAAATAATGGAGGGGCCAAGTGGAGAAACTCTCGTACCGTCGAGCTTCATGTCTGATCTCTCCGGGAATCTGCTCCCGACTCTAGCTGTCGCTCATGAATGGAAACCATCCTAGTCAGCAACTGAATTGCCTCCCTCATCCCCTGCTCTCCAGTCTCTGATGGGGGGACAACAGGTGCTGGAGGTCCCGTGTCTCTAGCTGCCATAGGTACTAAAGGAACTGGTGAGGCTGCGGGTACTGCATCTATCAGGGCTCCAACACGGGCTGGGGAAGCTGAAACTAGGGGTACTGGAGACTCACTGTGTGCCTCTAAGGGAAATCCATCCCTCTGACCTGGTAGGGAACGACTGGTACCTTCCCCCGGATCCATACCTATCTCTCGCTGTGCCATCTCCTGAGCGTAGGTAGCCTGTTAGATAAGAAACACAAAGCATGATTTAGATTTCATATGTTTTTATAACTTCGCTCTATAGCACGATCTATTAATTGAAAGAAACGTAACCATTCCTAAATGCCTCATAGCCTCCTGATTATAAGTGTGGTGCACAACACACCCATAAGCAAGACTCTACTAGACACGGCTTGTGGACTCCCTGGGATACGACCTGCTCTGATACCAAGTTTGTCACGTCCCAAACTAGGGGAGGCGTGACTGGCACTCGATACTATATTCAATCGAGTTAGCCACTAAACATACTAGCTAACTAAACTAGGGCCCAACAGATCGGGCAGCACAACCTCTGAAATACTAATTCTGGACCACTAAGGTCATGACCTGCATAACAATAAGCCATATAACAAAGGTAGGCGAGCCAAAATAATAAAGTACTAGCTGGACGACGAGGCCGCGATTGGAGACATATATGCCTACACACATATATATACATGCCAAGCCTATGGGCTAGAAACTGAAAGCTACACACAAAAAAAGAAAGAAAGAAACCCAGAATACTGTGTCTACAATAGCCTCTAAGAGTGTCATAAGAACTGTCGAGACAAGGCCCCGACTATACCCAAGCTGTATAGCAAAAGTAACCATTCTATGTAAGCTCCAGGAAGAGATGGAGGTTACCAATAATGTTCGTTCCCTCTAGGTGTTCAACCGGAGCCGATTTCAAGGTTGAGGAAGCTTCCTTAATACCAGGCCGGTGTGAATCGATCTCGAGGTACATTAGCTCGATCACCAACAGTGTTTTTGATAAAGTCAAAGAGGACTGCAACTGGGTTGGCAAGTGCGTGGTGGTTCCCACGCCCGAGGAAGCAATTACTATCCACATGGAAGATTTTCTAAGCGTCTACACTTATCCCTGCACGTTGGGCCCTCTGGACGTGGTCGTCATCGCCTTTTATAAAGGTACCAGGTGACACTAGGTCAAATTCATCCCCATTTCTGGAGGATAGTTATCCTCCTTCACTCGAAGAATGTCCTTTTACCATTTGTCACTCCTCCTTTTTGGCGAGACTTTACTAAACCCTTTTGGATAAAAAGGCTCAATAAAACTCATAAAAGGGGTTTCCAATTTTGAAAGTGAAAAAAATAGGATTAATCAGGAAGTTTAGAGTCGCCACCTGACAATTGATTCCGGTGTACCAGGCCACCACTTTAGAACTTAGACTCAAAGCCAAGTTCATACCATAGATTTGAGTAAGGGGGTTCATTTGACCCGGGGGAAGGTATTAGGCATTCCCCGGGTCCCGTGAAAGTCACGGTTGTGTACTAAATTTAGTTGGATTTTAATACATTTGGATTGAGATAAACAAAACACACAGGAGGTTTGAGGTCATTCCCACCTAATAAAGAAGGAAAACAGAACCAATATACTACGAGTTTCACTTTTGGTCTTCATTTACAAATACCTCGGGGCATTTCCCGTAATGTCAAATTCATAAGTCTTTCGGGGCATTCCCCGGATAAATTTAACTAGGGAATGACCTCTCACCTCAAAAATTAACAAAGCGTCCTAGTAGTGCCTACCCAAGGATGATCGGCCTAAGTATGCTACAAGCGAGCAATGTGATAAATAAGCAAATGAGATCTAAAATAAAGAAAAATGAGAATTCAGTTCATGGCCTTGTTCTTTTAACATTCATTTTAAATATTTAGCCAACCCGGTCCAAAAACCCACGAAAAGACAGAAAAAGGGCAAAATGGTATCACCAGTGGGGATATGCTATCGCACATCCCTCAGGCGAACCGGATACTGCACATAAAGGTAGCAAATCATAGCAGGATCTTAGGCAGAGTTCGACGTCAGAAATGCGATCCTATATGCGATGGCAAATTATGTCTGCGAACCGCAGATTACACGTCGAGATCACAAATTATAACAGAGTCCTGGGCAAGGTTCAAGGTCAAGAATGCGAGATCATCTACGATCGCATAACGTGTTTGCGAACAGCAGAGGATACCACAAACCAAACACGAAGTTTACCCAGGAATAAAATGTGATGCAAGATGCGGTCACATTCATGCAATGCTGACCGCAAACCATGAATGCGGTGAGCGACTAAAATTAAGGTTAAATCTGCGTTAACCAAGTAGAAAATGGGGGCCGCATATCAGTTATGCGGTCGCAGATTCAACTCCAAAAGCATATTAGTCCGATTTTAAAAGCTAGTTGTGCTATACAACTCTCATATAATAAGCTCGAGAAATGAACAAGAAACTTTCAACAGTCATAACGCGAGAAATCAAATGCAGACAACAAACCAACACCACCCTCCATCAACAAAACAGAATCATAAAAATGATAACCACAGAAGCATCAAATAATGAAACAAAACCATCAAAACGACAAAAAAACAGAATTAAACAAGAATCAAAAGATGAACCTGAGTGAGAGTTTGTAATTGCCTTTTTGCTAAAAGTCACTTCCAGCGAGTACAACAATGCGAGATTGAAATGAAAATCAACTCCGCAGTAGGGACCGCGAACTACTAAACCCGACCTTGATGAACTTCGAGCAGAAACTTGAATCGACAATTGGAGATTTCCTTTAAACTCTGGTTTTTGCAATCGACCTTGAAATTGAAAGGATGTAACATAAAGAAAAAAAAAAGAGTGAAAGAGACCTATTCTTTATGTGTTTTTTTTTTGGTTTTATGGATCTTCAAAGAACTAAAGCAAGAAGAGAAGCTTGGAGAATTCTCAAGTCATTGTTCTTCTCAATTTTCGATTTCCTGTAAAGTTTCCTATCTCTCCCCAAAACTGAAATCCACCTCTTTTTACCAAAACCCTCTCTTTTCTTGCTCTCCAAGGAAATCAACTTCTTCTAGAAGAATCTCTAAATCTGTTGGTAATGAGTGAAGTCTGTGGAGGAGGTCGTGTGTGATCGATTGTGTGAGCTGGGAAAATATTCTGTTGTCAGAATTCTGTTATCTTACGTGGCAACAATGAGAGGAAGGGGTTGGGCTTCTGCTGAATTTGGGTTGCTGCATTTGGGCTTGTATTGGGATTGGGCTCCAATATAAGATTGGGCCAAAAACAAAACTGAAAAATCTATTTTGAGTGCCCAAAAATGCAGGGCTTTTGGTTGAACTAAAAATGTTATCAAAGATAAGAGCTTGGGACTATTTTTGGTATTTTCAATTTCGTACCTAAAACAAAATTAATTTTAATAATGAAACGAATTCCTACAAAATAGGTTCCAATAATTATTCTAAAAGTACTATGACTATTATAGGTGATTCTGACGCGTGGGTCAAAAATTACATGTCTACACCATTGATCATCTCATGCGGTTGTATAGTCCCCGAATCTATCAAGGAGGGCTGATAAAGCTTGCTCGACGGGCCAATAAGGCCCCCAACTCAAGCATCGATGAAGATGGGGACCGAGGTTGGTTGGGCCGATTTGTTCGAGTGATAACGTCGAACCTTATTCGGGCCGAGGACATGCCACTCCCCGAAAAATAGAACATGAAGCGTAAGTATATCTTTGCCTTTGAGAATTTATTTGCCATTTTTCTTTCATTCTTGTTATCAATTTTCCATGATGCAACAGTCACCCGGATGCAGTTCCTTGAGTCAAGGAATGGGTCGAGGAGATCGTATCGCAAAATCCATATTCCGAGCGTGCATGGAGCGAGCTTTCGAAGGGTCGATGAGAGGTATAGTCTCATGGTGGGATTTTCTCTTCAAATTATGCTCGGCCTAGTTTTTACACTGTTGATTTCTAATATGCTTTGCTTCTTCTTTTGCAGGTTATCAAAAGATGTCAAAATTATATCTTCGTCCGCGGGCGATGATACTTACGTCGAGCCCCCTGCTTCAAAGCAAGGTAAAAAAAGAAAAGGGGCTCTGAGTTCTCCGGACATTAAGAAGAAACAATCAAGGAAAAGATCGGCGCATAAGCCCAAAAGTAGTGCCAGTGGTCGATCATTGCTCCCACACATGGTTTAACGACTGAGGGATGAGCCCTAGGGAGAGGAAGAAGGCTTTGGCCTAGTGGCCAGCATACCATCCCTGATTGAAGGGCAAGAAGCCTCCGAACTAGGTGTTGATGAAGCCGATGTTCATCAAGTCGGGAAAGCCGAGATGGTAATAGGAGCTGAGGATTTCCTTGGTACGAGGGGAATGCCGCGAGGAGCACATGGTCCGATCGAGTTTGCCGACTCGCATTCGTTCACAGAGTCGATGTTTAATGAGGCACGAGTGGCAAAAGAATGCCCCTTCGAGGAAGTCCATAGATCGAGATACCCTTTTCGTGGTTTTTTCAATGGCGTAAACTCGATGGCTACAAGAGATGCTATCAGGTTCGGTGATTTTGAGCGCATGTCCTGATCGGAAATGCTTTATCATCTTCTTCCTTCCCGAAGATGCTCGGGTTCTTCCCACCCCCTGAGGGTGGCCAGTTATCTTTAGTGCTTAATGACTGAATAGGATCAAGCCAAAATGAATGAGGTAGCGGCGGCCTGCCTATTCAATGAAGCTTAGTAGGCATTGAATCGGGTAACTGCGGCTATCCTTCATTATGTGTTTAGATTTCGTCACAAGCAACCGTAAAATTTTTCCTTCGTATTTGCAGGCCTCGATACTCCACCGTGAAGCTTTTCTACGATATAGGACGAGTTCAAACGCCACGAGACCGATACTTGGTAACTTACTGAAAAGAAAAACAGCCTTAAACTTCTCAATGAACAACTCAAAGGGGAGGTCAAGAGACTTCATGTAGAGCTGGAGGTTGCTCGAAAGGATCATGCTGACTTGGTCGAGTAGGTAAAAGTTTTCGAAGTGAGTGATGACAAATTCGATTCAGCAATTGATGGTCAAAATACGCAGGTCTAGCAGAAACTTGATCTGATCGATCAGCTTCGGACTGAGATGGATGTGGTCAAAGCTGAGGCCGATGAATGAAGGGGTAAGACAGATTATCTGGTCTTGGAAAAAGAGGCAGCTCGGACACAGCTAACTTCAGTGGAAACTCAGCTTAGAGTGGCAAAGGAAAAAGTCGAGACCCAGACCAAAAGGACAGAGGAACTTCAATCCCGATTCAATTTGGTTGTCTCGGATCGAGACAATCTGGTGAGGGAGCTTAAAATGTCCAAGTCGGAAGCTGTCATGATACGGACCGAAGTTGATAAAATGGTGGCTCAATACAAGGCTGATGCTGAGGCGGCCCAAGACCATTCAAACAATGCGATCGAGCATATGAAGTGGCAATCCCATAGGCAGGACCTCGAGGAAATCCATGCTCGGGGTTTTGACTTATCTGCAGAGATTGAGGATGCCAAGATGTTTGAAGCCGAGGCCAGAAAGATAGCCTATCCCCAAGAGGATGATCCCGAGAATTTCGTGAGGTCCGGAGAATGAGAAAACCCCGGAAATGTCGATGACGAGGCGGACCCAAGTCGAGATCAAGTTGATTGTGTTAAGTTTTATCCCTTTCTGTGCTCAATATTGTGTATCAAGGAGGCTCGGCCTTTGTGAAAATTTGTATCGAGCTATTCGTCCCCTGTATAAATTTTATATATATGAGGCTTCCGTTTCACAGCTTTTTTATTTGTAATCGCGACAATGCCTTAGCATAAAGTAGTTGGGTTGTGTTCAAGAGCTCGAATTTGCTTCCAACCTTTATTTCGTGTTGAGGTATCATCGGGAATCGGTCTTGCCGAAAACATTCTTTCCTAAAGTAGCTTAGTTCTATAATTCGCCGAGCACGACCTCTAAGGAATTTTACTACCTTGTTATTTTTGTTGTGGCCTTCAAATTTTGTTAACCGGGAATGGTCTTAGCATTTTAATTCGGGCAGGCCAAATAAGATTAGTGCCCTCAGGTTTCGTTAACCCGAAATGGCCTTAGCCTTTTAATTCGGGCGTTGTCAAATACGCTTCGTACCCTCGAGTTTCATTAACCCGGTATGGCCTTAGCTTTTTAATTGGGGCGTAGCCAAATAAGCTTCGTACCCTTGGGTTTTGTTAATCCGGTATGGCCTTATCCTTTTAATTCGGGAGTAGCCAAATAAGCTTCGTACCTTCGGGTTTTGTTAACCCAGTATGGCTTTAGCCTTTTAATTCGGCCGTAGCCAAATAAACTTCGTGCCCTTGAGGACTAATAACTTGGACCGTCAGAGTTTATTTTTCAAACAGCAGTCCCCGAGCGAGAGAATGATTATTCGAACTCAAGTTAAGGCGGCCCGTGGGCTCATTTCCTTTAGAGGATCGGAAATAGGGAATTCCTTAATGTAAAGGAAAATTTTTAAAAGACAAGGCGTTTCCAAAGAAGAGATTTCACTTTATTCTGCCATGTATGTGTACAAGTTTTGTGTCAGGGTTCGATCAGTCTATTTGAGCACAGTTCATTTGACCGTTTGGCCCTTACATTGAATCTTATTGATCTTCAATCCTGAAATCTCTTTCTATTCTAAATTGGCCCCTCAGTATTCGGGGTCGATCGAAGATAGGCTTCGAATACTGCTGTCACCGATTCGTTGTCGGCCTTCGAATCTAGGTTAGCACAATTTGCTTGTTGCCTCATTAAAAAAACCTTTCTGTAAAATTTATTTTGGGACAAAATCGATCCAAGGAAAAAAGAGTGCAACGCGCACTTTCAGACCTAATATCCCCTATAGCCCCTTGTTCGATACCTGCAAGTGTTAGTTCATAATGTAAATAAAAGAAAAAATAAAGGACAAGGTCGTACCTTAGTAGTAATACCACTATAAGTAAGTTATATTCCAGTTGTTCAGTAGTTTTTACCATCCATCGTTTCGAGCTTATAGGATCCCTCTCCGGTGATTTTAATGATACAATAAGGTCCTTCCCAGTTTGGTCCTAGCTTTCCCTCGTTTGGGCTCCGTGTGTTCGGCGTGACCTTTCTTAATACTAAGTCCCTGACGTTGAAGTATCTAAGGTTGGCCCTTCTGTTGTAATACCTCTCGATCCTTTGCTTTTGAGCAACTAATCGAATAAGGGCGGCTTCACGTCTCTCATCTAACAGCTCTAAGTTCGTATTCATGGCTTCGTGGTTCAATTCCTTTGTTTCATATTGGAACCTAATACTTGGTTCCTCAACCTCGACCGGTATCAAAGTTTTGGTGCCATAGACTAGAGAGAACGGGGTGGCTCCGGTGCTAGATTTCGCAGTCGTACGATATGCCCATAGGACTTCGGAAAATATTTCCTTCCATCTCTCTTTGGCATCGGTTGACATCTTTTTGAGGTTTTGGAATATGATCTTTTTGGTAGATTCGGCTTGTCCATTCCCACTAGGGTGGTAGGGTGCCGATAGGATCCTTTTGATTTTGTGATCTTCAAGGAATTTGATTGCTCTGCTACCAATGAATTACTTCCCTTTGTCGCATACGATCTTGGCTGGCATTCCAAATTGGCATATGATATGATCCCAGATGAAATCGATGACTTCTTTTTCCTTAACCTTATCATATGCCTGGACTTCCACCCATTTAGAAAAATAGTCAGTCATAATTAGTATAAATTGAGCTTTACCTGGTGCCCATGGAAGGGGGCCAACGATGTCCATCCCCCACTTCATGAACGACCATGGTGATAAGACTGAGTGGAGCATCTCCTCGGTTGATAGATCATCAAGGTTTGCCTTTGGCATTCGTCACATTTTCGAACAAATTCCTTTGCGTCTTTTTCCATATCGACCTAGTAATAACCGGCTCTGATTATTCTCCAAATCAATGACTCGGCGCCTAAATGTTTCCCGCAAGTACCTTCATGGATTTCCCTTAAAATGTACATAGTATCACCCGGTCCCAGACATATCCCGAGCGGGCCATCAAATGTTCTTCTGAACAAGATTCTGTCATCGGACAAGCTGAATGGGGCCGCCTTTGTACGCAGGATCCCTCAACTCTTTTGGATCTGAGGGCAGTTTACCAGAGCTGAGATATTTAACGTATTTGTTCCTCCAATCCCAAGTTAGGCTCATCGAGTTGATCTCAGCGTGGCCTTCTTGCACTACTGACCTCATAAGTTATATGACCTTTCCCGAGTCGAACTCGTCGTCTTCGATCGACGACCCCAAGCTGGCGAGGGCATTGGCCTTGCTGTTTTGATCCTGAGGTATATGTTGTAAGGTCCCCTCTTTGAACCGGTCAATGTCACATGCAGTTTGTCTAAGTACCTCTGCATCTGTTCATCTCTGACCTTGAACCTTCAATTGACTTGATTTACCACAAGAAGGGAGTCGCACTTAGCTTCGACCACTTCCGATCCCAAGCTCCTAGCTAGTTCTTGGCCTGCAATCATGGCTTCATATTCGGCATCATTGTTAGTCAGTTTCACGGTCTTAATAGATAGTCTAATTATATTACATATTGGTGGCTTCAATACGATGCCAAGTCAGGACCCCCTTTGCGTTCGAGGCGCTATCTGTGAAGAGGGTCCATATTCCCCAAGAAGTTCCTGAGTCAACTAACAGCTCTCTTTCGACCTCAGACATTAGAGTCGGTGTGAAATCAGCCACAAGTCTGCCAACACCTGAGATTTAATGGCGGTCAGAGGTTGATATTCAATGTCGTACCAACTTATTTCAATTGCCCATTTGGCCAATCGGCCCGAGAGCTCAAGCTTATGCATCACATTTCTTAATGTTAAGTCGTTACGACGCATATGGGATAACATTGGAAGTATGGTTTCAGTTTCCTAGAAGCACTTAACAAAGCGAGCGACAGTTTTTCTAGGTGGAGGTACCTAGTTTCGGCTTTGCCTAAGGTTCTGCTGACATAGTAAATTGAAAATTACGTACCTTGTTCTTCCGGAACTAGGACTCTGCTTACCGCTATCTCCGAAACCACCAAGTAAAGGTATAGTTGTTCATCCGCCTTCGGCGTATGAAGCAACCGCCCTCATGTCGAAGCCACCGCCCTCATGTCGTAGATCCATGGTCTCCGGAACAGAGTATTGTATCTCATGTCTCCTTCGATCACACAGAACTTTGTTCCTTGAATAGTTCCAGCGGTATTTATTGGTAATGTTATCTCACCCTTGGTGATCTCACAGGCCATGTTGAACCGGTTAAGAACTCGGACTATAGGAACGATCTGGTCTAACATGCCGAGTTGCTCCACGACCCATAATCGAATTGTGTTGGCCGAGCTACCTGGAGCGATCAACACACGTTTAACTCTAACTCTATGTATGAGAACAGATATTACCAGTGCGTCATTGTGGGGTTGCACAATTCCTTCCGTGTCCTCGTCGTTGAAAGATAAAGTTCCCTCTAGCATGTAATCTCGACTGCGCTTCTCCCTAGTGATGGATATTTTGGTGCGTTTCAACATCGGCACCGAAGGGGTATCGACTCCACCAATAATCATGTTGATCACGTGTTGAGGTTCTTCTTGGCTCATCTGTTTCTCAGAGTTCCTGTTCCCGAAATAATTTTTGGCCCGGTCGCTCAAGAACTCTCGAAGATGTCCGTTATTGAGTAGCCAGGCTACTTCTTCTCTCAGTTATCGACAATCTTCCATTCTATGATTGTGAGTGCATGATATTTGCATATTTGGTTAGGATCCTTTAGGGTCGGATCAGATTGTAGTGGTCGAGGCCATTTAGTATCTTTGATGCGATCGATAGCCGATACAATTGTGGCAACATCGACATTAAAGTTGTACAGCGATAATCGAGGTGCTTCTTTATGCCCAATGGGCCTTTTGAAGCTACTTTTGGTCATGAGCCCCCGCTGCTCTATCTTTGGTCATTTCTCCTTTCGTTTCTTAGGGAGTTTCTCCCCGATACACTGATTTATCTGTCCCTGTGATATGACTGACGTCGATCTCTATTCGATTTTGGTTCGCGATAAATATCCCTTTTGATTTTGTCAAAAGCTCTAATGGGATAAATGGATCCCAAAGGGGCTTCGAGCTGATTTTCTTCGACTCTGATTTTTGACTGGTACCGGTTATGTATGTCAGCCCATGTAACAGCCGGGTATTCTATTAAGTTCTGCTTTAGTTGTCGCGAAGCCGCTAAGCTTCGAATATTGAGTCCCTGAGTGAAAGCTTGAACAGCCCCATTGTCAGTGACTGGCGGCAGATCTATCCGTTCCATTTGGAATCGGGACACGAACTCTCTAAGCATCTCGTTATCCTTTTACCTGACTTTAAAAAGGTCTGATTTTCGCGTTCCGACCTTGATGGCGCCCCCGTGTGCCTTCACAAAAGAATCTGCAAGAATAACAAATGAGTTAATAGAATTATGAGGCAAGTTGTGATACCATGTCATGACTCCCTTTGACAGGGTCTCCCCAAATTTCTTCAACAGAAAGGATTCGATCTCATCGTCCTCCAGGTTGTTCCCTTTGATAGAACATGTATATGAGGTTACATGCTTGTTCAGGTCAGTCGTTCCGTTATACTTGGGAATTTCGGACATACGAAATTTTTTGGGGATCAGCTCCGGAGCCGCGGTCGGTGGAAAAGGTTTTTGCACGAACTTCTTGGAATCTAGGCCTTTTAACACCGGGGATGCCCCTCGAATTTGATGTACCATGGAGTTGTAGGTTTTCATCTTCTTGTCATTTGCCTCGATCTTCTTCTTCCCTGATTCTATCCGTTTTGTAAGTTCCTTGAACATCTTCACAATTCCAGGGTTTGCCCCCAATTCATATTCATTCAACCTTCCTACGATCGATTCATCCTTGCGGGTAATTTTTCGGGAAGGGCTGGGCTTAACCCTTTCCGGAATTTGGCTTCGGTTTTGTAACTGAGCTATCGCCGTATGTGGGCTTATAACATTTCGAAGATCATCTGGCGGCTGATCCCTTCCCCTCAATGTTTTGGGAGTTTTGAGTTATCGATCGGACTCCTCTATGAACGCTATTTGAGGGGTCAGTAGGCTAATCCGCATCAACCACTACATGTGAATTAGCATCAATTGGGACCATGTTGTTATTTTTGGTGATCGAGCTCGTTGTCAACGTGCAGAGGTGCCGATTGAGAGTTTGACATTTCTGTATTATAGCCTAAATCAAAGACACTTCAAAATGCAAGTATGAAGCAGTGTGTGTTATGAAAATTTATATCAAATAACCACTATTATCCTTAGCCCCACTGTGGGCGCCAAACTGTTTACCCTAAAAATCAGATAACAATTGAATTTATACGTGGTCTTAAGGATATGTGACCTAATTTGATACAACTGATGAATAATCATATTGAAATTAAAATTAAGTAATAAATGGTGGTACGCAAACCACCCAAGATAGACAATGATGACCGCGTTAATTGATCCTTCTTGGGCAAGGATCGATTATAATTGAAATTAGAACAAGATAATGAAATAATGATTTAAAAGACCAATCTATAGCTATCTTTTTTTATGATCAGGAAAAGTGTACTTGCAAATAATTAGACCCCTCTTTATATAGTAAGGGAATCCTACATTTGGTACAAGTCTGTATAAGGTAAAAAATCTCCTGATTTGCTAATTAAGCGGTTCCATTGATTTGTATCAAGATTCTCGCCGCGATGCTCGTCTCATTACGAATATTCTAGCTTTCTATTATTTAGACTCGGCGGTCTTCTCTCGAGCATTTTCGGGGTCAGGATCGATTCCGGATGATGGGCTCGGTGTTCTCGAGATCGGACATTCTGGTCTCGTGTTCTGCTTCGATGGAACTCAATGTCGATCTTCAACCCTTCGCATTTCGAGCCCAATCTGTCGTGCAATAGTCGAGTCTAATTTTGACCACATACAACTGAACTCGATTTCGACCATATACAGTTGGGCTCAATTTTGACCGTATATAATTTCTTTCATAAACTCTATAAAAATATGAAATACTTTGCGTATCAAATTTTTTTTTTTATTCTTTATTAAAAACCTATTCATCAATCTAACAAAGGCCGAAGGAGAGAGAAAACTCATCCATTCCGCCACATACTTTTTGTATGGTTGCCATAATTCAGTATCACTCTGTTTCCTTCTATGTTGCCACAATTCACATTTCACGACCTCTGTTTCCTGCAAAAGAAAGAAAAAGAAAATAAATAGAACGGTAGAGTAATAGTAAATCTATATAATATCATAGATATCACTATAGATGTGGTGCAAGAGATGAAAAACTGCTCCTTAAGAGGTCTTGAATTTAAATTTTGAGTATGAAAAAATACTTGAAAAAAAGTATTTTCCTCCAAATAAAACTTTATTTTAGACGAATTCAAATATAATCGGGCTTCAATGCATATACAGACACAAAATAAAAACCCCAAAAAGATATACTATCATAGAGTACTAGTACGTATTTTTTTGTCGGGTCGGCATCCCTTTCATTCTCTCTCACACAGTAAATAGTGTACTTTGTGTGGGCAGAAAGAGAAAGTTCAAGGTGACGCGTGTCGTCAAATCAATACATTGAGGGGGAAAGGACAATGCAGTATTGAGTATTGGCTACTGGGGTCGGTGGGATTTGATCCCCTTGTGAACCCACTTAACCCATGTACCTGGGAAAAATTAAATCTATGGACCTGCCAAATGTCGGAATTAAACTTTATTTAAACAGGAAATTTTGTGGGAAAATAACGTAATTTCCAGTTTAAATATTCATTTGGAAAATTTTGTTTTGAGATGGTAAAATATACAGAGTGGTGATACTTTTGGGAAAATGGTAAATCTGGGGTACATATGAAAACTCATATAAATAGACGAGCAACGATCAGCTAATAGTTAACGATCTACCAAAAACAACTTCTTTATTTATATAAGATAACGGTATTAGTTATTTGTGTTTGAAAAATAATTTCTACAAAATAAAGCAAAAATATAAACTTAAATAGAAGAATTAAAAATTTTGAGCCCAACAGAAAATTGTGTTTTCTTAAGGATTTTAATTCTCTTACTGATGCTCAAACTTATTGAATTTTCTTTCATTTTTCGATTAGAAACAAAGTGCATTAGTAAAAGGAACACTTCAAACTTTTCGTTTTCCTCCAAATCTTTTCCCTTCATTTCCTATTTACACATTTTTAGATTAAAAAAACCAATAAAGAATAAGACCGTATATTTACTACTTCCCCGGATTCCGATTATAAAATTATACTGAAATTGTTATTGTGGTTGTTTTAATGATATTGTCGTTGAAGGATTAGCTAATACTCCTATTTCTAATTTTTGAAGCTATTATCATCTTATAAAATAAAATGATTAGCGCACATGAATTAAAGATCACATTTTTATTAAAAGCATAATTAGCGAATGTGCACTTGCCAGTTAGACCTATGCTTGAACTATACATAGAGAGTATTGTTTATCCTAAAATACGAGTAACGATTGAATTTGTACGTGGTATTAAGGATACGTGAAATGATTTGACACAATGAAATAAATAACGATGAATAAAGATTGACTTAAATAAACAAGAGAATAACCAAACCGTTGAGGTTGAATGAATTTTTCGTGACGGAGCAAAAAGCAGTGAAAAATGAATAACTTAAGCAAGAGATAGGCAGAAAATGATAACTTGTATTACTGGTCACATATGTTGTCTTGTACAATGAAATTAAGTACCCCTTTTATAGGAAAAAGGGAATTCTATATAAAGTAAAAGACTTAATTACAGGATGTATTATCCCTAAAAATACTGGTATAACGTCTCTGATGATTGGGGCCGTGATTCCCGCCGAGACAACTGTGTACTATGAGATTTTCGTCCTTCCCGTTATATAAAACTGATAATATTTACCATAAGATGCCTTTACCCAGACCGGTCTCGATCGCCTTATTCCGACTGCTCTGGCTTCGATCCAATGTTGCCCGACCTCGAACTTTCCTTCCTGAAGTGCTGGTTCCTATTCAAAGCAGTCCGACCCCGGAATGCACTTAAGACTGATTTTCCTTATGTGCTCGATTGTATCCGATCCTATAACAATATTTATTTATTTATTTTGCTGATAACATAGAGAGTCGTAACTGAGTAGTATTAATATATTTTTTAATTCCTTATTTATTATTATTATTATTATTATTATTTATTATTATTATTATTATTATCAAAGATAGTAAATATAATGGTATTTCAGACTAACCAAACTTTCAATCATGCATCTACTTCTTTAAGATGAATTAATATGAAACCCAAAAATTAAATTCAATAAATAAATAAATCTCTTCTAATTAATGCATAGGAACTGCAAATGCATTGTAATTCGTAGGAGGGTTTACGTGTGAACAAATAATTACTAATACTAACGTTTTGCCTTCTTTTTGCAGCAAAGAGCAACAAATCAACGGCCATTACACTTTGAATACGGCTGACCTTTGGGTTTGGCAAATAAATAAATGTCGCCACTCTTTTAATACGCCAACTACAACGTCTCATAAATTACCCTCCATTAATTTTCTTCCAGTTTAGACTGCCTATCTGCCATATTCGTTTTTTCCCCCATGAAAATAAAATAAAATAAAATAAAATGCAAAAAATTAGAGTGAGTGACTGTGCGTGGTATTTATGTTTACTATAGAAAATGATTTTTGGAGAAATGTTTTCACAAGTATTTTGTTAGTATTTAGCTGGCGAGATGAAAATATTTTTAAAAAATATATACATTAAAGGATTAATATATTAACTAATCGGAGAGTATGTTTTGATGAAAAGTTTAACTACAAAAGATTAATTAGAATAACTTATTATAAGCTAAGTTGAAATAAGTAATATGAAGTTAAAATATTATGATAACGGTAAGGAAAATGACTTTGGTCTGTGAATGAGGTATAAGTCATTTTCCTCATTTTAATAAAAAATATTTCCGTGAAAAAACATTCGTATTAAAAATTAACTTGTTTATGAAAAACATTGTCCAGAAAGATTTAATTACTACCAACACAGTAACACAGCTTTAAGAGTTCACTTTTGCAATTTTTATGATTGTATTTTAGCAATTTGTCAATTGATATAGTATACCTAATAGTTAGTTATATAGTGTTTGATTTGTGATAATTAATTTTGAAATTCACAATGTGATAATTAATACATTAAACTAGAGAAAGCATTAACGCCTGGCTTTTTGAGATCAGAATTAAATTCAGAGAAGCATTTGCACGTTCCTTTTGGAGAAATATTAAATTAAAGAATACTGTATTTATTACTACCTCTTTGTGTCCGTAAATGCAAATTTTTTTCAGCTTCAACAATAAATTATACTAATTCCAACTAAGGAAATTGGTCACTACTGTTTGCATTTATATCTATCCAAACAATACACCACACTTTTCTGAATATTTTTATCTAAAATTTTAGTTTCAGGAAAATTAAGAAGATTAAAAATGATAAATGGACCTTGGGCCTAACTCAACCCCAAAAGTTAGTTTTTGAGATGAGGATTGCCCAAGACCATATAAGGAGACCAAAGACCTCAAATCCCACCGATGTGGGACAACTCAACACACCCCCTCACGCCCAGGCTTGTACTGGGCCCAACCTCGGTAATAATAATTGAGATGGACCTGGCTCTGATACCATGTAGAATAATTAATTTGGTAGAACAACTAATTTCATTCCACTAGATGTGTTTACATAATAATTACAAATGGGAGATAACATAAAATATAAAGAACTCTACTCTAAGTACATAACATAAAGTATAAAGAACTCTACTCTAAGTGAACATCTGGTCTATAAAAAATGAATAGATTTGAATAATTAGCTGAGCAGATGGGTCGGTTCAGTGCGTCTTATATGTGAAAACCTGTCACCTGTGTGTGTTCACAGTAACCATAAAGACTGCCAAAATTGGTGGGTTTTCATTTTCGTTGTTGTCTCTATCAGTTATGCTATTTTCTGTTGTTTATCGTGGATCGTTGTACTAAGTAAAATAATTTTAATATAAAAATTTAATACGTTTAATATAATATTTAGTTGTTCAATTTAATTTATACATATCTAATACATGGATTACTAATCTCTGCATTAACTATACTTGAATAAGATCCTAAAATTACTAAACCATCCCTCAAACCTTTTTTTAAAATTTCTTTCTATACAGAAAGAAAAATATTCAAGGGTATAATTTTAAAGAAGATTTTGTACAGTTTTAAATCAAATACAAACTAATTTTTAATACAATGAACTAAATACTTAATAAAAAATATTCCCAACATTACAATTCTTGCATTACTAATACCTACATAACTAATCCTTATATTATTAATCCGTATATTATTTGTGTTCATACCAAACAACCTCTTAGTAAACTACTAGATTTTAATAAAAATGAAAAAGGGAACGTTCAAAAATTTCCCTCTACGACTAGAAAATAGATGGAAATTAATAAGAGAATGAGGGATTGATTTTTCCCTCTTTTGGAATTATGAATTTGATACGTGTCACCGTCTACTGCTTATAACATGAATATGTTTCAATAACATATAATTATTATGCCACAAACAAGAGCCCAACTTATTTGTTAAAACTGAAAATTTCTTGGAACTTTAAACCTTTTTTTCTCCTGGCATCTTCGTCTAAATCGTGGGAAAAGCACATGAATTTCTGACTACCTTAATTCAATAATTTAAAAAAAAAAAAAAAACAATACTCTGTCCAGAAATGTGCTGGACAAGCAGTAATCCGACATAATACTATTGAGTCTAAGTGCCAAACCTTATTAGATTCATTCTAGGCATAAAAATATCATTGCTTGGAGTATAACCATATAATTGGTCATATCAAGAAACAAGTACGGCAGGAATTTAGGAGCTAGCCTCTTATTTTTAAGTACAATTTTTTGTCGGTCTTTACCTTTTCTTTTTCCCTCCTTGTTTCTTTTTTCTCCAATTTCTATTTTGCTTAAGGTTCATAAAGAAGTTTAGTTGCATGGTAAAGGTCATGATCGAATTAAACTAAAGGTTATCAATTTTTAAATTAAAATAATTAATGGTAGCCTAGAAATTTGTATTTTAATCGTAGTTTACACTCTAATTACTGTATTTTACGTGTGTTCAAGCTTAAATAATGGTGATTTACACATATTACGTGTTTTATGCCTTGCCGGACATGATTCCAAGTTATAAAGATAAATTTGGAGCTAAATCGAATAATTTGAGTAAAAGCCAAAGAATTAAATCGGGATCGCATTCGGGGCTCGTGGACTGGTGATGCATACGAAAGATGGAAGAAAGCGCATGGGGCTGGAGCAAAATGTACTAGTGTGTCGCATAAGACATGACATTAAGTGTCACATTAGTACAAAAGCCGTGGCATAGTGCGACGCATTATTACAATAGTCTATCAGACAAGCGGAATTTAGAGAGTTTGCAACTGAGTAAAATTACACTAATGTGACGCATAGTACGACGCATGAAGTGAAAAGTTTTGCAGGTTTTTCCACTTCAACTCAAAGAGGGTAGTTTTCGAGTTCATTCCTACTTGGTATAAATACACCGGAAACATATTTTTTGAAGAAAACTTTTGACCTACAGAAGATTGGAAGAGCATTGGATACTTAAAGCACAAGGATCCATCATTCTTTCCTCAACTCAACACTCAAGTTTGGCTTGAATTCATGCTTTCTTATTATTCACTTTAATTGTGATGAATTTCTCCATGAATATGGAGTAGTTTACCTTAGAGTTTGACGGATATGATGTTTTGATTGATATTTGTGAAATTTAACTCTAGTTCTTCGCTTGAATAGTTTATTTAATCGAAAGAGGATTTTCTTCGGTGACTATCGTTACATTTTTTTGTTTGGTTTAATTCAGTTTCTTTTAAGTAGCCGAAATTTGTTGAATTGTTGATTAAATCAAAGTTAGGAGAATATTCGAGAGATGTTTTCCTGAAGACTAAACCATTAACGCATGCTTGCATATGTTCACAATGCTTATATTAGTTCACCTCGTAGAGTTAAGATTTAATCAGAGAAGAGTTTTGACTACACGTTTGAACTAATCAAGTTAATTTGTGAGAATCATTATAACTTCAAAGTGAGTTGAACTATAGTTAGATCCCAAATAGCTATCTTGTATATATCCTGTCATGACCCTGTTTCTCCTATTGATATTTCAGTGTTGCTCAACTCTTGTCTTTCTGTGATCAATTGTTAATTGTTTTAGTTTCATACTTAATTGTAATTATTAATCATCTCAACCAAAACGTTAATCATCCTAAATAGTGTTAAGCTAGATATTAATTAAGCATTGTTTAAATCCAATTCATGTGGAGACGATAACTAAACTATATTATCTTTGGCTAGCGAACATCAAATTCATATTATGTTTTGTGCTCGTCACTAATTAAATTTTGTGTTATATTAGATTTCTTGTAGGAATTCTCTTGGATTTGAGCCAGAATGACTTTTAAGTGATAATGGTTAAATCTAGCAACTTGTAAACAACGAAAATAGATACTTGAATTTTACGAAATTAACGTAAGTTTGATGACCATTAGTGAAATTATCTCGCTGAAATAATTTAGGATTAGATATATTTTATGCCTAATTGAAGAAGAAGATAAATAATTATGTACTAATGGTAATAGTTACGAGATTGCCTTCACAAACTTCAGACCTTGTTCATTACTAGATCTTTTTCGATTGTTATTTGGCGACAAAAAACAATTATCACATCATGTATGTGTATGTGTTCGAATCGAATATGTAGTATGGGACCTCTACGAAGTTCTTATTATCATGTGCAACTAATTTAATCATACATGTCTCCTTTGCATAAGGTCATGATAAATGGGATAGTGATTACCAAAACAGTGCTTGAAAGGCTTGTTGTTCAAACTATTTGAAATTGGGCTTTTGGGCCATGCTAAGATGAGTTCTCACCTTGTTCGGATTTGGATTTGAAGGTTTATGCTTCAATTAAGGCGGGAGCTATATGATTTAAATGGCATCTAATTGAATCTCTTTTGTCGAAAAAAATATGTATAAAAAATTATTGAATTCCCATGATATGAAAGAAGTTTCTAGTATAGCGGCAAAGTTAGACTAAAATTTTTGCTTGAATTTCCATGTTATATAATGCTATGTTCGATAAAATGACTTTTCAGGAGCTGGACTTCTTTGATTGCTGGATATATGTTGAAGTAGGCTTGTTAGATGCATGATATTGCAATAAAAATTGTAGGAAAAATGATACTGTATAGTCGCTGTAAAAATAATAGTAAAAAAAAAAATATAAATTTTATATATATTTTTGTATATATATATTTTGTATGTTACATATAAAACTTATACAAATTTTATATATTTTTTCGACTATCAAATATAAATAATTTCTGACGCGAACTAAAAGTGATAATACCCAAAAATGTGTCATGACTAGCTTTCTTGATGTAATTTTGAGCCCAATAATGATAATTATTATAGTAGACGTACGGCAGAATTTTATGTAAGCACCATTGATTTAGTATATCATATTTGGTCTGTCGAATGACAGCACTTGCTTGAAGACATATTTTCGAATGTTTATAACATTAAATTCCGCGAAGCGCTGTCCAATCACACCACTTGATTGAAAGTGTCTCCGCCACGCGTAGTAGTATGATTGGCTGAGTCTTAAGAGAGTCTGAACATTAATTTCACTAGTGCTTTCTCAATCTCACCCATTTCTTAAAATTAATTGATTAATTTGGAACAAGTAATTTATAGTTTCAGCTTACATAAATTTCACTATTGCTTTCTCAATCTCACCCATTTTTTTTAAAAATTAACTGATTAATTTGGAACAAGTAATTTATAGTTTCAGCTTACTTTTGGTCCAGCAGGTATTTTTGTTTCCTTGTTAATATTATCTATAGCCAGCATATTTATCCTATATTTTACTATCCAATATGAGAACTGACAACACATAAAGAAGAGTGTATGCAATTGTTAATTTGCAGAAATCAAGATTCTTTTTTTTAAATTTATTTTGGTATCAAAGATATCTTTCTACATAATATATCAACATTCCTAACAGAAAATTTATTTCATCTCTCTAATAATTTACAGGGCATAGAAAAGGAAAATAAGAAATGAAACAAATACTACCATTTGTTTAGATATTTTCAAGATTTCTATTTCTCCAATTCACTATTCTTAGCTTTTCCTGATAGAAAGGTGATGATGATGATGATGATGTGAAGAGGCTTTTGACAGCACAGAAATGATGGAATGAAAAGCATTTGCTGCAATTCTTGATTTTATTTGACCCCTTCTTGGTAAAGGCCTTGTACCCCTAAAACCTTCAATTGCTGCTTCAGAAGCTCTATCAATCTTGTGATTCATTTTTTGAAGCTCTAATAATTCAGTGGAGATGACTGAAAATGTTGCAAGTTCTGAATTGGGATAAGATTGTTATGAGATGGTTTGCTTTTGTTTGAGCCAGTTGGGATCCTTATATAGTAGTGTAGTAACTTAATCCAGACCAGGAAAGAGAAAGTTATGTTTGGGAGAGGTTTATTGTAATCCATAGTGTCTGTACTTGTTCACGTGAATCCAATATCTTCGTTCAAACTCCGTAAATTTATTAAAAAATTTAATAAATGATTTAAACGTATTTGACTGTGGCATTTTTTATAATCGTATATTAGCTTAAGAACGCTGTAAGAAATTCATAAACTTCAAATTTTAGATCCGCCTTTAATCTTTAAATGATTTTGGATGGGCGACGAATTCATAATTTAAACTTAATGGGTTCAAACTTCAAACCTATATATTTTTGAAATTATGAGTTCTGAATATAATATTTCAATATAATTTAAGTAATTTCTTGTATATATTTATATTCGTGTTAAAAATATTGAATTCAATTGAACCGGCAAATATAGCTGCACCTGCATTTGTTTTGGACTATATGCAGGGGGTTGGGTGGCATGCCAGAAGGATTGTCGGGCTATCAAGATTCCTTTCTTCCCAACTGGCGGCATCTAGCAATTGTCAAATTATTTATTTATTCATTGACGTAATAGCTGACAATTTTTTTATACGTATAATAGTATAAGTTTGTCTGACTGAGAAGAACTCGTGTTGATTTGACAGATGTACGAGGCTGTTTTTAGTATACATTCTGGTTGTCTGGTTTTCATTTGCTACATTAGACAGAAAGCATGCGGCGGACAATTGAAATAGAAATCTATCGTCTAAGATTTTTTGCTGGTTTTGATTTTCAAGATACTCTTTTGACAGCTTGTCAATTCAATGGATATACAAAATTTTGGTTATCTTAAGAAACAATTCTTCATATTATAAGTGTTACAATTGAAATTGAAACAGAGAATTGTAAAATATTCAGTCACTGAAAACAAATTCTGTTTCCTATGCCCATGGAAACTTGTTGTGGGTTGAGGATTTAGCTTTTCAATGAAGCTGACTTTTTCATAGACAGATATATCGTATGCGTAACATGAAAGGAGACCAGACTTCTGAAAAACTCTTTGAATTCGATGATATGAACGCTTTGACGTGTAACGCAAATTGAAAAGTTGAGTCAGTGCATGTTAGTTCAGGTAGATTTTTTATTGATACAGAGGCCAGTAAATCACCGATCAAAGAGCGAGCAACTGTTAGGATTAATAATTTGGTGAAACTTATAGACGTAGTGGCTGCTGAACCACTTCGTCTTCTATGAATATAGGCACATTAAAGGATCGAGAATCAGTTTTTTATCCTCCTCGAGCCTACTCTGATATTTTGATCGAAGCTCTCCAACATGTTTCGAAGTCATTTCGATGTCTGATAGGAAGTATGAGAATAATGTTGAATATGGTGTATTAGTAATGCTTGAATTAGTTATGCTGAGACTATTCCTTATCCACCATTTGATTTAATTTCTTATAAAAATTAATTGTTTACAAAAATACCCTCCACAAAATACGGCAGAAAGTATTTAGAATAGGTTTTGAGGGATTTGATGAGCAATTATGTCTTTAAACATGTTTATGTAAGTATTAGAAATCACTGCATTACTAATACCGTAGTTCGCTATGTATTAATTATACATGGAATAATACCAGGATGTATAACTATTTTTAAAAAGGAGATGATAATGCTTTATTTGCAATTATTGTCACAAGATAATAGTAAATATAGTGATACAAATTCCAATATGTATGCAAGTCTCCATTGTCTATAGCATGTGCAATGCATCAACATTCATATAAAAGAATAAAAAACCGAGCCCCTGAAACTCATGCAAACACTTGACCATTACCCAATTTTCACCCAAATGCAATACCAAGTGGCAACTGGCAAGTGGTAATTCTTTTACAGTTATGTTTCCTTTCTATTTATGATTGTGATTGAAGTATCTTTATCCACATTGTGAAGGGTTTCAATTATACTAAGTATATTAATCATGTATATAGGTTAAAAATTACTTTTTAAAGATATATATTAAACTTTCAAGGCTAGAACAAGAAACCAGCCTCATGTTTTTCAGAGCCTCAAGGGTAACAAGTCCATAGCTGCTCAACTTTAGTTGGTTCTTGCTTTTTATCCGGTGTTTGGGATAAGGCCAGGCGTTTTACATATGCCTCAGCGAGGCGTAAACCCGAGGTATGGAGCGTAAACCCCGTAAGTATTTATATTTTTAATATTTTATATATATATATATATATATATATATATGCTTCATCCCACAATAAAACTAGTCAAAACAATCTATTATTAGCTACTTAGAAGCACAAGTAACTTAAGTCGAATATAATAAAGCATTCTACAGGGAGGAATAAAAAGGATGATTGACCTGCAATTTGAACTTTGAACTTGCTGTTATGAAGGAGAATGGAGTTTTCTTTGTATTTGTAAAAAAAAAAATTGAATATTCGTTGCTTTTGGGAGATATTAGTAAACTAGCGGATAAGATAAAGAATTGAAAAAGACTATGAATTAGGGCTTCAATCATTAAAAAATATCTTGACTTTTAAATTTAATACATTACAGTTCCTTTGTAAAACTTTTGAGTAATTACCAAGCTGAATTTTGAGAATTTGGGTATTATATAAAGGACTTATTCAACAAATTTTATTTTAATTTGAAAAAGTATTTGGGGCGTAAGCCTCACTAAAAAGACTCGCCTCGAACGTTCCGAAGGTACGCCCCGAATTGCTGGGCGTACGCCTCTTGAGACTTTTATCCCACACCATCACCTTGGAACGTTTTTGGTGCACCTCAACCTCAAAAATGCCTTTTAAAACACTATTCTTACCTAGGTACGTAAATATTTTAGTTTTAGCTACTTATTCACACAATCCTACAAGGTCAAAAGAAATACAAATTGTTCACACAGTCCCGCCTACGTGAGCATAAAACCAACTATTTTTTTGTTTCACTTTATAGGATAGGGTTGACACCTTGCCTATGTGAGTCATAGAAAAAAAATACATAGTGCCTAACAAGCAAGCTATGATGAATCCTTGCTAATCTTCATCTTATTAGCTAACAATATACTCTATTGTATTTAAGAAATGATTAATTAGTTGCAAATATTGTGCACACAACTAATAGGTTGACAAAGAAATTGCACGGATTTGTTAACTTCATATATAGTCAACTAATGATTGAAAATAAATACTACTAGAATCCTCATAGGGAATCTTTCTGGTCAAGAAAAATTTAGCTGTCATGCTTCCCTACTGCCTTACCTAGTGTGATGAACCTACTACAATAGGTTGCTAAGAACTTGTCCTTTTGTCATCAAACCACCCTATTATCGTAGCTACAAAGAAAAGGCCGCTGTTTCTCGAATGAGTAAGCAATGTTTTTGCTTCACATATATACTCCTAATTCATGCAATTGGATAATCAAAACACGAATAATCTTCACTTGTTTCTTTTCAAATATAGCTATTAACTTCACCATTATAAGCGAGATGGCGCATAGAATAAATGATATAGCAGCCACTCATATGTTATTTGAGAAAAATATCAAAGGGAAAAGGCCAAGTCCTAAGAGAGGGCAAGTTAAAACAAGGATAGCAGCCATGGCGTTGCATTCGCTGGCAGCCATATTCACCATTGCCGCCTCTCGGCGTTCAAATTCCGCCAGCAAATTCTAGTCTTGAGGAAAACTGCGTGACATATGGAAAGCGTGAATAATCCTTTATGCACGAGATAACAATAACAGGAGATTGACCGGTCGGACTCAAGTTACCTCAAGGCTTTTAGAAAGTTTTGTGTAGTGTAAATTTCATTGATTTCTTGTATTTAGACATCTTTTCCTCCCTTTCTTGCAGGAGATTGACAAGTCAGAGTCGACTGTCGAGTGACCCAGGGGTTTTTTAGAGAGTATTGTAATAGTGTCATTTTCGTTGAGTTCTTGTACACATCTTTTCCTCCCCATCTTGTGACAATTTTCCACTGTCCAGAACAAATTTTCACTTAGAAAGCAAGGTTCAAATATTAAGATCAAAGTATGTAACGGAATACGGCCTTCTCTAATAAAATTTTAGTTTTTATTTTTGATGCTTGTCTATCATTTGCTTAACATCCTCCTGCCAAGCAACCCCTATGACACCAACATTAAAAGGGCAAACGGCTAAAATGCTCCCGT